>VVAS01027758.1:1377-12295 GCA_015103295.1 Ptychochromis oligacanthus
AAAAAAAAAAAAAAAGTAGAGGAAAAATAGGCATGGAGGAGGATGCTTCTCAGCTGACTCCAGACCAAAACAATGGTGCTCTGGAAAGATTACCGTTCTCGCAGTGCCTTCCTTCACGTCCCATGGGACACTCGCATTTGTAACCTCCCTCGGGCAGTGCCTGGCACTGGGAAGATGGATGGCACCTGCTGGGGTTGCACGGGTCATGGACGTCAGCGCACGTTGGACCTGGACATACAAACAAAAATGTCGGCCGTGAGAAAACCACCAAGGATACCTGCGCAGACATATTCAATCTCTGTGTCTCTTTTCTTATTCCATTTGAAATGAGGGGAAGACAGAAAAAGGGGAGAGAAGCGGGGATATGAGGATTTCCTCTGTAATAGAGGTCATTTTCTAATAGGATTTAGAAATATTACACGACCAGATTAAACAGTGGAGAGCCTCCCTGCCACGCGGCCATGTTTCTGGGCCAATGCCGACTGTGGGAAAGGCTAGCAAGCGCCTGGTGGATGATGGTTTTGCCCTCTGCCACAGCCCATCTGAATTCACCCGTCATTACTTTAGCAGTCAAAGCCTGCGGTGAGGAGAGCGCTTTAATGAAGCCCATCCCTGCTGAGCTCACAGGGCTCCCCCCGTTTTCCTCACTCTCGCGTTTGGAAGCTGTATTTTATCCTCCACTCTTACCTCTTCACCACCACAGCCTCTTTTTTATATCTATTCCACCTCTCCCATCTTTTTTAACTCTATTACTCTCTCACCTCTCTCATTCATCCAGCTGTCCTGACATGCCCTTTCTTCTAACTACAACTCTTCCCACCCGTTTATTCTGTCTTCTCTCTTTCTCTGATCTGCCCCTTCCTTCGAGACAGCCAATGTTGGCCACTTTTAAATTGACATCATGAAAGAATTAACTTCAGTCCGAGGCCGCAGGCATTGGTCCAATTCTCATTATCACCATTCATTTTACGCTGTGTTGCCAACACAACTTTTACCACAGCAGTGCTTCTTCAGAGTAGATGGTTATCTATACTTCTCAATAACAACAAAAACCTACAGGGAGCCCTTATATTAAAGGCAATAATAATACATTGCGATATTGTATTGATTTACATTGTAAATTCAAGGAAAATGGCTCTTAAACCTTGGCTGACAGGTTGTTTCAATAACCATTAACCTGCCCCTATTTGTGAATAAAATCCTTTACTATTTGAGTATAAAAGTTACATCTGACAATTAACTTGGTTCTTGTGTGAAACTTTCTGTGGTAAGCTGCAGTATAACCAGCGAGGGGCACGCTTGGCTAGGCCCTGATGGTGTCTTAACTGTATTCTCTCTCTCAGCTGCTTGTTAGTTGCCATCTGCTGGAGGGAGAAAAAGAAGAGGAAGGGAGTAGTAGAAGTAGAGACAGGCCAAAGGCCAATCACTGAGAATTTGTTCGAAGTTTTTCATGTTCCTTGCACTGCGTCAACATTTAATCTCTCATTTCTGTGTCGGACACACAGATTTGATGGTGTTGGTGTTTACAAAATGACTTCCAGCGCTGCTGCTGGGGGGCGTGAGTTGCACTGTCAAATTAGCCTGTCAAGCTTACTTAGGATTTGTGAGTCAGGCATGACCACAGTGAATCCCTGTGGAGAAGGCAACACTGAGATGTATTAAAAGAATTTGAAGTACAAGGTGTCAGGAAAGTTTGAAAATTACATATGAATAAGGCGTATTTTCGACTTATTTCCCTGTATTTATGCTGGAATTAACTTCTCAAAACTCCATGACTGTCCATAACTATTAGGGAAATCTGCTGAAATGCACCCCTGCATTAATTTTTTCTTGTCAGCATCTTACCCCAGAATCCTTTGCTGCACTTGCAGTGGAACATCTCAGCCTCCTTGACCTGGCATGCACCGCCATTCTTGCAGGGATTTGGCTGGCAGGGGTTGTTACCGCATTCACCCACTCCGCTGCCGTACAGACTGTCGCCCCCATTCTCCTGCAGGTTGAGTATCCGGTTGTTGACGTCTAACGTGCGGATGCACCCCACCAGACCGGTTGCCACCCCTGTCCTATCCCTTACACTGAAGACAAAGAAAGAAACCAAGTTACACTACTAAATCTAACTTACTTAGACTGAACGTACAGTGAAGAAATGCCACATTCTGTAAAGTATTACTGATGCATTTAATGCAACAATTTGTCTCAATATATTTCCATAAAGGAACAGCTTGAAGAAGAATTGTTCTTTTTCAGATTCACTTCAGTTGATTGCCTTTTTTTTTAACATCCAATTAGTTCTGATCAAAATCTCATTAACTGCTTAATTACTACTAACATTATACTGGCACTGACTTTGCAGTAGGGCTGTCACCATATCATATTTTCACTACACAATTACTGTGGGCAAACTAATTCACAATAATGGTATTGTTACAATCCCAATTCCAAAAAGTTGGGACGCTGTGTAAAATGTAAATAAAAACAGTATGAAATGATTTACAAATCTCATAAACACATTTTATTCACAAGAGAACATAGAAAATATATCAAATGTTTAAACTCAGATGTACTATTTCATGAAAAAATATTAGCTCATTTTAAATTCGATGGCAGCAACACGTCTCAAAAAAGTTGACACAGGGCCATGTTGACCACTGTGTAGCATCCCCTCTTAATTTAACAACAGTCCCTAAACGTCTGGGAACTGAGGAGACCAGTTGCTGGACTTTTGGGAGAGGATTGTTGTCCCATTCTTGTCTGATATAGGATTATAGCTACTCAACAATCCTGGGTATTCTTTGTCATATTTTTCATTTCATGGTGTGCTAAATGGTTTAAATTGGTGAAAGATCTGGACTGTAGGCAGGCCAGTTCAGTACCTGGACTCTCCTACTACGAAGCCATGCTGCTGTAATAGCTGCAGTATGCGGTTTAACATTGTCTTGATGAAATATAAGCACCCCCATACCATCAGAGATGCAGGCTTTAGTCCGGAGGATGTGGAGTCCATGTTTTCCAAAAAGAATTTCAAGTTTTTATTCGTCTGATCACAGAACAGTTTCCCACTTTTCCTCAGTCCATTTTGAATGAGCTTTGGCCCAGAGAAGAAGGCTGCGTTTCTGGATCATGTTCACATATGGCTTAATATTTTCATGATGGATCTTTAATTTGTGGATGGTACAGTGGACTGTGTTCACACACAATGAATTCTGGAAGTGTTCCTGAGCCCATGCAGTGATTTCCATAAGGGAATCGTGCCTGTTTTTAAAGCAGTGCTGTCTGATCACGGCCATCCAATACTGATGTTCAGTCTTTCCCCTTGTGCACAGAGATTTCTCCAGATTCTCTGAATCTTTTCATATTATGTACTGCAGATGATGAGATATTCAAATTCTTTGCAATTTTACACTGAGGAACATTATTTTGAAGCAGACATGTTGCTGCCATTAAATTCAAAATGAGCTAATATTTTTTATAAAATAGTAAAATGTCTCCGTGAAAACATTTGATATATTTTGTATGTTCTATTGTGAATAAAATATGGGTTTATGAGATTTACAAATCATTGCATTCTGTTTTTATTTACATTTTACACAGCATCCCAGCTTGTTTGTAATTGGGGCTATATATTAATTGTATATCTATAGAAGATTTGAATTAAAGATGCTTTCAGTTTATCAAATTTGTTCTGGACTTTGCCTATTGTGTGTTTTGTCTCTCTCCTTTTCTCACTTTACAAAAACATATATAAAAGATCAATTACTGTATACTTAATAGGCTATGACAAGGTAACCAGATGAACTGATAAAACATTCATAAGGCCAAAAGAACTGTCATCAACACAATTTCAGCTGAAACAAGATTACTACCATGAAGCAGGGGATCGATATTTTGAGTGAGTCCACAGGCTAGCAGCTAACGACTCTGATACACTGTGATTTGATGTCCACTGTCCATCTCCTCAGCTAGCAGCAACCTCTGGTGCTGAAAAATGAAACAAACCCCAAAGTGCCAAAACTGCAGTTCTTCGAATTGCCACTTGAGGCTGGTTCTGAAAGTGAGTTAATCCTCCATAGACTCGCATGTTAAAATTCCCAAATTTACAGCACAAATGAACATGCTTACAGTCTGGTACAAAGCATGGTTGTGGTCTCTATAGCCAGATACTCTCTTCACTACCACTATATGGGAGAATATCTTTTTTAAACTCATCCATGTAAGTTATATTAAGGCTTAAAGTTTCCATTATTAACCAGCCAGTAGCTGTCTGCATGGCTTCACCTAAGGTAATTCAAGTCACTGAACTGGACCGTGTCTGGTGCCGTTTGGAGCATTTTAAATGCTATTATCTGACAAATGATATGGCTTGCTGTGTGATTACTGGTACTAGAAGCTCATCCAAAAGGTATGTGCTCCAGTTTTGTTGAGTGAAATTCTAGTTTTTCTCTATTTCATTTGTAAGCAACTTAGTACTAAGTAGCAGTTTTTTGGGTTTTTTTGTCTCTGTGATGCACCAATACAGTAAAATGCGCCTTGTTAACCAAGATTGCTAGTGTTAGCTGATAAATTATCATTCTGCCTTCTTGTCTAAATATGGTCAGTTCTGGCTCCAAAAAACCAAGATGGCAACGGACGTAAAGCTAGAGTCAAAGTTTCGAAATCCAAGCACTAACAAACCAATGAGTGATGTCACAGTGTGTACATCCATCTTTTATATACAGCTTTTGGTCCTTACTGTGGTAGCTGGTAGCTAGCTAGTTGTTACGTCCTCTCCTTTTTTCCATTTTACAGCAGGCTGTAACCACCACTGAGGTCCAGTCCTGCTACCTACTATGTATCAGCCAGATAATTACTGTAACTTCAGTATTTACAGTTATAATGTGTCTACTAATTACATAATATCAAGAATTTGTTCTTTAAAATATTTTGCAGCTTTTTTTTTTTCACAATATTCCCATGTTGTGCCCCTCCTACTCTAGTGCAGTTCTGAAGACTGGTGAATGAACAAGTCGCAGCTGGCAAAAAAATTGTAGATGGGGACATGTTGTATTAAACCACTCTGGGCAAACACTGTCGTATGACTTAATGGAAGGTATGAAATGAATGCAAATAAAGGCAGTCGATTTATCAAAAAGCTGCACGTTGCTAATTTTTACCTCAAAGGTCCTCGCCTGGGTTACAGGCCACTGAGGTGGGATTAACACCAGTTAACTCTACACTGAATAAAAAGGGAAGAATCAGCAAAATTAACATAAACAGGAAATTAGACTGGCGCCGCTTGGAATTAGCAGGACACTGAATATCAAAAGCTGTAGAATGAAATATTAAAACAAGCCACAGATGATGGGCTTTCTGTCTGCTGCACTGCCTATTACCAGCAGTGACTATTACCACAATGATGCAACTGTAACTGGAAATGGAAGGTCTTACTCTTGCTTGATATCCTCAGGCACTCCTCCGATGAACAGGTTGGTGTCGAGGTTGAGGCCGTCTGTGCCCCGTGGGCTCTCACCCTCGATGTGTGGTTCGGCGTCCACGCTGAGCATGGCGTTTCTGCGGTTGCGAGTCACCACCACCTGATGCCAGCGGCCTTGACTGATTTTAACTTTGCTGACGGCTATGCCTGTGCCTGAACCTGTGTTGAACCTGAAAAGGGACGATACAGAATAAGTTAGCCGCTTGTTCAGTCAACTTTATCCAAAAACACCTCTATTTCTGTGGACTTTCACACTTCACCACCTGGAAGATTATTTTCCAGAATATCCTTGTTCTTTATTAAATAGCTCCTAATAACTAGAGGAAATCTGCTCATATTGCTCAAGAAGACAGAGATGGAGGAAAGAAAGAATGTACAAGACCTCTCATTTGGAATTCCAATCTGGAGCATGTGACTGGAATGAAGCAGTTACTCACTTAAAAAAATGTCTCACATCCTCATTTTTAATTCAGACTTTTTTTTTCTAATGAGGTTTTGTTGAGAAAAAGGCCGTATCATCACAGAAAAGAGCCGTCGTGTATGTGCACCCACACATATGGTAGTATTATCACAACCTGAGAGCAATTATCTGCCACAAATAATTAGTTCTTCTCCCCACGTCTTGGATTTGCAGAGCTGTGGGTGGTAATCTCACAGCTGTATTTCTGGAATTGAGGCAGAGCTCTATTTGAAAGCACAAATGACTAATGATCTCCCTTAGTTTGCTATTGATTTTACTCTGAATAGAGCAATCTAACCTGTACCCAGATTGGGAGAAACAATAAGACCTTCCAGGGGTCAGGGTGAAATATGAGGATGATGCGGAAAAAAAAGAAAAAAAAGATGAGGAAATCTGAGAATGTTTGAAATAAAAGGTCCAAAATAGACGTGGTGCAGAATCTCTAATTAGTTCATTCTTGTTTCTTCTGAAGACGCTGCCTTTCCCAAATGATTTTTTTATTCATGCGACTCCACCACAGAGAGGAGATGAATACTTAGTGTTTCTGGCAGAAAAGTGTCCACTTTCAAAAGGCAGGATAAGACCTTCGGTTACTGTCAATTTCAGTCTAAAAAGTAATTAATTGGTTGCATTATGGGAGGTGTAGGATCCAATGTCTCTTGAGTTTGACTACAATTTATCCATTCTTTTTATTTTTGCTTTGGTCTTACAATGTTACAACTACTCAAACAGGTTGAATTCCCCAAAAAAGGGGGATTCTTATCAGTCTAGTCTTGGCTATATGTAAAAAAGTACATTTTTATCACTTCTATCCTGACTGCTTCTATCCTGACTGCTACATGCACAGTTTAAAGTTTAAAGCATCTAGGTGCAATTTCTTAATGCATTTCTATGTTATTCCGTCCATCTGTATATACACATTTGTACATCTAGCTTTGAATTTGTACATATGAGATTAAAGATGATCTATAAAATGTTCACTTAGGATCTGCGAGATATATATCTGAGCATATATTCCTTCCACCTGTAAACATGATCATGCAAAATGTAGCTTTTTCTTTCCTGGTGCTGCCGGTTTTAACATGTTTACTCACTGTAATTATTTGCCTCATTATCTTTAGTGCTGTCTCTTTGTTTTATTCTTATCTGCATCTGTTCTCAGCTGCTGCTGCAATGACCCTGTTTTATAGTGTGGATCATTAAAATTTCATCCCAATTTTACCAGGATGGATCGGAAGGTTAAAAATCTATTGAATTCAATCAAACAAAGGCATCAGAATCAGTAACTGACAAGGTCACAGCGCCTCATATATCAGCTGATGCTCACCTGAGCTCCACCTTCCCATTGACCAGAGCCAGAGAGATGAAGTCCTTCTTGCGGTCCTGGCCGTTGTAGAGCAGGATGCCATTCATCTCAGAGGCTCTGAAATCCATGGCAATGCGGACAGTGTGGTATGCGCTCATGGTTTGGAAGGCTAAGTAGGACTGGCCTCCAAATGATGGAATGTAGTACTTGATCACTGTGGAGGAAAGAAGACAACAAGGCATTCTTGTTGTTATTATGTGATTTGCCTAATCATGGCGTAATAGAAGTTTAATCCGCATAATTAAGTGTGAGTGGTGGTGTGACTGGCTCTTGATGGAAAATAAGCCTTCCTATGTGTTTATTTTAGGACTGATGGTTTTACTAAATGCTTGATAGGTTTATCAAAAGCAGAAGGTCAAAAAAGAGGAGTCATCATGCACATTCTCATGAACACACACACACACACAGAGGAAACCTTTGTTATTTATCCACTTGACAATTATGATTATTATCATGCATTTTCTCTCCCGGGCTCTTTTTCTCTCCGTCCATCTGTCTTTCTGTCCGTTTCTCCGAGGAGAACGGCAGCTGATGAGCTCCCGCTTTTCTAATGACTTGATTGATCTGGGGGAGGCTGGTGTGCAGTTTGTGTGTGTGTGTGTGTGTGTGTGTGTGTGCATGATTTCATTTAAGCACTCTAACTCAAAGATACACACTGATTCTCACCAGCTAATCCCCATCAAAGCAATTAGTGTCAATTATCTTAAGAAGCAGCTGCGTGAGGTCGCTCCCCGTTCCCGAAAAAACCCCAAAGTAGGGTAAGAGGGAAGAAACAAAGGAGTTGTGCTTCTCTGAAAGTTCTCCTTGGTTTATGATTTTCTCTGCGGTTCTGGCTGGATTGTGTGTTGCCTTTGGTGCACGGCTCAGTGGTCGCTCATTTCTGAGATGTTGGACCTGTCTGAATCACTTGAGATGGGCTTGAAGCGCAGCAGCCGAGGAGAGACTCAATCACACCTCAGCTCTTTATTTCCAGGGATTTTTTTTTTCCCTTCAAAACCGAACATAAAACTGACACTCTGTACAGTGCTGTGACTGCTTGCTGATAAATCTTTGTGTTTTATATGATCCAATAAATCCACATCTGTGACCACATAACATTTCATTTACATATTTTAAAGCTAACTGAAAGTCATTGCTCCCGCTGCCAATTAAGGTGTCACCTTGCACATACTACAACTAGACCAAACTACAGCATGACTCAGGGAATATATTTCTTTTTTACCCCTTTAAAATAAATGTTTTATTTAATCAAGCAGTCCTCTAATATTTGAGGGTCTTTTTTTATTATAATGGTGTGTTTTTGCTACTTTATAAATACATAAAAGCACTTGAGGATGTGGTTAGTAGTGATTATAAAACAGCTAAAAGGCATGATTGGCACAATGGAAAGTGGAGTGCCTAAAACCCACTTAGCCGCTGCGAAATCTCTGTAACTGTTAGCCTTTGGTGGGTTCTTTGAAATTGCTAATTGCAAAGTAGAAAATTACAGGGAAAGTCTGTTACGGCTCATTTTCTTAGATGAGTCCGAAATAAGCTGAGACTTTGAAACTTTTGATTTAAGAGTAATAATAAATATGGCAAAAGACATAGTTCCTAAAGAAAATGGAAAAAAAAAAAATCTCTGGCTGACTCACCCTTCTCACACACGGACCCTCCTCGGCCAGCAGGGCACTTGCAGCTGAAGTCATCGCCGTCTTCCTCACAGGTGCCTCCGTGGAGGCAGGGGTGGGAGTCGCAAGGCTTCTGCAGGGCCTTGTGGTGAGGCTTGGTTGTGAAGTGGGCGGCAGTAGTGGCTGGAGGCAGCGCAGTTGTGAGAGGCCTGGTAACCGGTGCTGATTTATGTCTGCCATTGAAGGGCCTGCGGGTAGTGCCAGGCGGGCGTCGGGTGATGTAGGGGGAAGTTGAAGGATGCCTGGTTGAGGTGGTGGGAGCGGCTGTGGTGACCGACGCTGTGGTGGTGGTGGTCGTGGTGGTGAAGATGGGGATGGAGGACAGGCCTGTCAACAGAGCCGGGGAGAACAATGGGATTTGGAAAAAGAAAAAAAAAAAAAGGACATTAAAGTATGTTGAGCCTGCGGTTCTGAGACTTTCCATTCAAGACCTGTAAAACCTTTGATAAACCACCTCATGAATAACTTAAAACTCCCTTTCATTTTATTAATCCCTACACACTCCCGTTAAGTCCACACTGTATTACCATAATTGGTGAAGCGAATATTCTCATCCTCTGGCTTCTTCACAGAGATGCTGGTGTCTTTGGAGGCCTTTAACTGTTTCAGCAGGGCTCCTACGATGTCCTCCACAGTGTATCTTGTATCTACAACAAACAAGAGGTACAAGCACTCAGAACAAGGCCTCTGAGGAGCACTCCAAAGCAAATACAGGACTCGAGCTCCTTAAATGTTAAAATGAATATATCAAACAGCCCTGTGTATGACAGTTAGAGGGTCTCCTTGGACCACTTGTCCTCCAGCCGTTGATTGTCCGGCTTTTTTCCAGATGAATCGGTCTCATAATGTTCGCCGCAGATGTTTGCTTTACAGGCCATAGCGGAACAGGCACATAACAGCACCTGATTCCCCATGTAAAGGGTATCAAGGACACTAAACGATGCTCATTAAAATACAGAATAAAAAAAAAAAAAGGAGAAGAGAAAGCTGGCGTTCTGTGTGGTATAAAAGGAGTTTAAAGTAGCAGTTGTGGCATACCAACCAAGAACCAAGAAAAAAGAATTCTAATAGTACTCTGCATCAGAGCATAATCATGATGATATTTAGAGAACATTCAAATCCTGGAATTTTTTTTAAAGGATCAGCTGTGCAAATTTCAGAAAGCAAGCCATGTGAAAATGGTGGCTCATTTCTTTACAAACTGCATATTTCTCTCCAAAAATCTAATCATCTTTGTCATATGGCTTGGTAAAAGCCAAATGGATAAGTCCATATATCTCTAAAAGCTATTTTTTGCTCTTCTTAAGGATGTCTCACCTGGTTTGAAGTGCGCTTCAACAAATGCCAGGATGGAGTTGCTGGGTGCCAGGTTACGGACGCGAACGCTCATAAAGTCTTTGTGCACCTCCGACTTCCTGAACAACTCATTGAGCTGAGGAAAAGAGTGAGAGAGAATGAGTGGGAGGAGAGAACGGACAGGCAGAGGAGATGATAAATGAGGCTGGTAATGAGCTCCATACTATCATAGCAGCGAGTCCAATTCCAGAAGACTGTACACTATCTCTGAGGAAGAAAGAAGCTGCCTCTCAAATTGGGGTGCAGGGAAGAAACCCATCAGTTGTGGGTGCACAAATTGACATTTAGCTGCTGCCGTGGCATTAATTATAGGAACAAGTTTTCAGGAGGAGCTAAGATAAATGCCGTGCTACCCTGACATACTGATTGGTTTTGCTGCTGATGCTTGTTGCTGTGTGCACATTGTAACTGCCTGAAGAGCTCTCTATGAGGTTTGACTGAAGTGTTTTTTTAAGCCAACAGTGATAGTGAAACAGTTACACTGATGCTGCCTTTAACCCAAAAATCTGGGCCAGTATTTTATTTTAAAATTAGGCTATTTTCATGCTAGAACTTAAAAAAAAAAAAAAAAAAAAAAAAAAAACATTTAAGTTTAT
>VVAS01027989.1:9180-22491 GCA_015103295.1 Ptychochromis oligacanthus
AAAAAAGAGGAAAAAAAAAAAAAAAAAAAACAGATGCTGAAGCATTTTAATGTGGAGTTAGTTAAGAATTAGCAATGGGAATTCTCTGTGGTGGCTGCACCCTTAAGCCAGACCCACACTGGTCTCACATTTAAAGACTTGTCTCCACACTGCAATTCACTGTGCCAATGCACAAGGAAGGGCAAGCAGAACCCACTATCAGTGGTATTGTAAGTGGAAATAAAATGGGGTTTCATGGAGTGAATCTGAATTTGCATAACAAGTCTATAACTTTTAGGCTTAAGTTATTAAAACATTCTTTCAAAGTTAAGAGCTTGTCAAAAATTGTCAAAATTGAGGAAAATATGAATGCAGGAGACAGATGCACTACCATGTAATACCATGTATTAAGGATTCTGTTGTGTATGTTTATGCCCTTAACAATCTGGGCCGGAGTGCACTTCAGTTTGTCTCAGCATCTCAACTCCTTACTTGCTCCCTCTCTCTTTCACTCATACACACATGCTTTTAAAAAGTGCTGAAGGGCACAAGATTTTAGGCATTTTCTGGCTTAACTGGGGCTGTTTTTAGAAGCAATGACACACTGTCCTCTAACATGTCTTATAGTTTTTCATTATTTAATACAGTGATTTTAACAGCGGTAGATGTTGTTGAGGAAGTGCTGGAAGTTTGTGGAGTACACAGTGATCACACTAGTCAAATGAACAGGTCTTTTGGGATTAAACATACCCGGGCACAATACTTATGTGAGTACATCCTACACTGGGACAAAATTATACAGAAATGCACATTTCACCCATATCTGCCATAGTGAACAAATTTTTTCTAGTAATTTTCAGAATTTCATGATGATTGCACTGTCATCATTTAAAAAAGTACTGCATTTGAGAATCCACAATAACATCAAAAAACATACATGATACATTCTAAACTCTATGAATCTGTTCATAAAATAACAGTCATACACAACTGGCACCCACAGAGAGCAATATGGTTGCTCTTTCATTTTCCAACTTTAGATCCTCCACCTCCCCCCCAACTTTGTCCTTGACGCCTTGACTTATTCTCTCCTCCTTAATTTGGCTACCAAATGCATACCCACATGAGGTCATTTGATCTTTGATGTGAAGCTGTTTGGCACTGTGTTTCATGCGGAGGAGCTATCCATACTGTCTTTGATCAGAGTCTTGATGTCAGTGATGGAGTCATGTTTACATGGTAGCTGTCTCTCGCCAGCCTCATCTCGTCCCCTCACAGCTGGTCCCCCACTTCCCCTGCAGCTTCCTCCTTAACTCTGACACCTGCGCTTGGCTCCACTGACAGGTAAATCATGAACATGACCTTGCACAGCTTGCACTGCACTACTCAGTCTACTGTATCCCACAATGCCTACACATTCTCAGGCTACATCTTTCACCACCAAACTATGACGGCCAGACCCTCCGATCATACCAGTGATGAAATGGTCTGTCCCCGCTTATAAGCACCCTGACTGGGAAAATTAATTAGGCCAGGGAAGACTGGGGAGTTTAGGTGCAGGTATACATGACTTTCTTCTTTACAAGCAGTCTGAAATGTTTATATAAGTGGAACAAAAAAAGAAAAGCATACATGTCTATTGAGAAGTTAGACCTTAATATGCCGTAATGTTGTGTCAGTGAGTAAAACAAGTAGCCCTATGTGTGAAAAGCTGCATGTCACTAAGCAGGGCACCTTTACCAGCTGTGAAATCAAACATAAATCCAAACATATGCTACTCTTATACATAAACAAGGACAAAAAAAAACCCCAAAAAACACACATGTCGGCACAGGCAGCAAGTGACAGAACTTGACACAGTGCTGTAGGTAAATGGGTGACTCACACATCTCATGTTGACACAGTCTGGTTAGAGGCTCACAGCTTTAGAGAAGCAGAGAAGGTCACACACCTGCGCAGGACTTTCTACTTTATCATGTCCACCGGACAGCTCCTACCATTAGCATTTGACTTAACTGCTGCGTGACACACACATGAGGTGTGTGGCCTGTGTTCGCGAACACAGTAAGGTGGTAAAAAATACTGTGTTCTTCACTGAAGATGCTCTGTTAGAGGCTCTATGCGTGCAAAACCTCTATGCGTGCAAAACCTCAATTCATCATTGTCAGTAGCCTTGTGTTGTCTGGCCAGCCCCCAAAAAAGCTTGGGGATGAACCACTGTAAAAGGGGTTTCAAGTTAGCCAAGGCTCAATAAAAAAAGGCCAGTGCACTTAATGTGCTGTTAATTACCCCACTTCAAGTGAAGCAAAACCTCTGTTAACTCAACGTAATGGACTCTGTCACCACGTCTTTGGGGTAAATGACGGGTCCTGTTAGTGCAAAAGGTTACTGTATACATAGCTGGGGATTATTTAGTGGTGTGTCTTATAAAAACAACTGAATATTGTTTTTAGAACTGACCCCTTTCTCATCACCAAATTTGTATTTGCTTAATCTTACAGCTGATGTAATTACGATGCCAAAAACTTTTTTAAAAATCTTTGCAGAAAATGTATGCTAAGGATGTGATGTTTCTGGTGTGGGAAATAGATAACAATATAACGTTCATAACATGAATACAATCAAATAATACTCAATGCAATAGTGATAATGAATTGTGATACTTACCACTTTCAAGATTTAGTATTCTAACATTTCCTATCTAGCATTGCAGGGAATCGAACACAAGTATTGGTTGGAAAAATCAGTTGCCAACATTTGACATTTCCTTGTGAACCACAAGTATTAACTATAGTGGCATGACATTGAATGAAAAGTTAGGATCACCAACTATTAGGATCAACTGAGCAGGAACATAAATGTCAGAACCAAGTTTTGTCCCCATTAATGTAGCAAATGCCAAGATATGACTGGGCGGACTAACAGACATTGCTGCCCATAGAGGACCACCTTTAACAGACTTGAAAAGATAAAAGTAGTTGGTATACAGACTGACCCATCTCTGTCTTTTACAGGTCATAAAAGAACACAAACAACAAACAGAGGAGTGGAGACATGCGTGAGGCTGAGAATATCTGGCCTAGTTCTAAACTAGCCTTTTCTAAACTGGTACACCTCACTCGAGGGCAGCTGGCCTCGATGTTTGTTGGTCTTTTTTTAAAAGACAAATGTGTTTCTGTAAATGTATGTATGTTTGCACCCTTGTGGTTTTCCACATGACTTTGAAACAGATAATTCTGGTCTAGTGAGGAAGCAAACACATGAAGACCTCACATTTTCTTAATTTGAATTTCAAGCAAATGATGTTGCAGCTACCAATTCAGTGCTGGATAAATATTCTAGAGTCAAATTCAATTACCATAAGTGGGCCAGGTTCAAAATGTATGTGTCTGTTTTAAATTAGTGCCTTTCTTAACTCAAAACACCAATTTTTACTTCACTAGCTCAGCAGCAGTGCATATTAAGACATTTGCAGACAACATTTAACGCTTATAACTGAACACAGCAGTGACACTGCATATGTCAAATTATCACTAATTGTCAATGTCCTACTTTCAGGACATCAAGATTTCCTGCAGTTACTGTCTTATTGGAAAGTGGCTCGAGCAAAAATTCCCTTTGAACTACAAAGGTTTTTTGAAAATTTCCTTTTTAGCTTTCAAAAGCCATTACAGCATAATTTTACCTGCAGGAGGCAAATAAGGCACAGATCACTCAAGGTCATCTCAACTTCTAAGGAAGTAGAGGTTCATCTGACACAAGATAATTCTCCCACATGAAACTATGTACTGGATCTCACATGAGGCCATTTATCTAATTTCATTTGGCGAATCTTTCAGTGAATCACTCTCACTTTTTGTCAGTGAAGATCTTACCTTTACAAAAACTGAGTGCAAGAGAGAGAGAGAGGTAAATTACATAATGATATCAAGGGCCAGAGTGTTTGTGCGACCCAGTTTGAATAGCAGTAAGCAGACACGATCTGAGGACTATTATTCACTCTGACAGGTCCAAATGAATAGGCTATTTCTCTAATGTGGAACAGGAATGGGGGCCTTAGATACTTCAAATGTTTCAAATTCAGCAAAACAGTGACCTCCCTCCAGAGAGCTGCAAAAATAAATCCCCAGTCACACACTTCGGCCGCAGGAAAAGAGAAAAATGGGGCCTGTCTACGCAGCCCACTCGCTTGCTTTCTTTCCAGCACGTGAGACAAAGTGGAAAAGTATGTGGTGCTCTACTTGCATTATGTTACATGCTTTTTAATATGTTTAATGTTTTTTTGGACAGTTTTTTTTTTGTATCCTCATTTTTTTCAATGTATTTATCTGTGAACGGACAAAAACAGCATTTGTGTGTTATCAGTTTATGTGTTATGACTGCATGCCACCAAAAGACTATTTGTAATACTCGTGTGTGAGATATACAGAGTGTCTGTTTTCTCAATTTCCATTTCCTTCTCGCCTCTTGTTCTCTGTATCATCCCCCACTGTCAGTCTGCCCACTAGGCCAGCGTCTCTGGACCTCAGCCACGGAGAGGCCATTTTCTGGCTCCAGTGGTGTGTGCTGAAAAATCCCTACTTGAACTCAGCAGAACCATCGGCTTCATGGGTTTTCAGCTTCTGGCTGGTGGTTGCCAATTTGAATCCACTATGCTGGCTGGTAGAGGTACAACTGTGTATTATAATAATAAAAAAAAGGATCATATTCTTGGAGTACAGTGGATCGCGTATATATAGAAATCAGTTCCAACTTCAGAGTCTGAAAGGTACTCATTTATGATTGCACACATAAAGGTGCTGTAAAATTACACTGCTTCCACTGACAGTGAGAACCTTCAGAGGACATAAATACTACCTGAAAATATTTATGGTCTGTTGGGGTTTGTGGGAAACCAAAGAATGTAAATTTCAACTCCGTATTTTAAGTCTTTCAAACCTTGTATCTTGAATCCATCAATCTATTGACTGGCAGTATGCTTCTACTGAGTCAAAACAGAATATGAATATTGCTCCTGCACTAGGAAAGTTGGGTTGTACCTTCACATCTTCTTTTGTATGTATATGTTTACAGGCATGAAGCATAAATGTATCTACAACTAGTCATTATGCACACCAAACTAACAATGGAGGTTTAAAAACTATACACCGTAAAGTTCAACCACATAACTCTCCTTGTCATCCAATCACAGGTCATACTTCTTGTCACTCAGTCTGTGAGTGTGCCGGCAGAGAAAAGGAAGCGATAAAGTGCTTCTTTTCCTTCCCTCCGACACATTTCTCTTTCCACAGGACTTTTTTTGCACACTGAGCAGGCAGCAGCGGCAGTAGGAGGAGGCTGATGGAAAGGGCCACCTGAACAAACCCAGTGTGGAACCAGGCGGCTAGGACAACCAGGCCCAGTCAGATTTATGGCCCTCAACCAGTCTTTTCCCACAGAGAGGCCCCTCTCTAGAGCTCCTGGATGTATTATTCCCAGTCTATTACCTTTTGTCACCTCTGTCTACCTCTCCTTCCTCTCCCTTTCCTGTTCCACATTCCCAATTCTCTTTTTTATGTCCATCGTTTATCTTCCTCTTTTTCACCATCTTAGTATCTCCCACCTCCCTCTTCCTTTTTTCCCAGACATCCTGGCCAGCTGTTCCCTCAGACAGGGTGTCTACAACTCTCCGTGTAAAGCTGAGTTGCAGCTCCAGAGATATGTCCCATAGCCTGCAGCGCGGAGCTCTTTCTCAACACCTTTGTCTCCTCTCTTCACAGCATCCATGACCTGAGCATGACCTTGACAGCACAACTACATGTTTTCTCCAAAACCACCCACACACACTACACAGGGGTTGTCTGTTGGAGGTAGTACTGCAGAAAATGTCTTGGACAAACACCAACACAATATACTGTGCCATACAGAAGCACCGGATACACTAAAAGTGCATTTTGTATTTGAAACGCCATAAAATTAAGTATTCCTTTGAGAGGGTACCATTTACTGTACAGTAAACACAAGAAACAAAAATGTGCTCTCAGCTTTTTTTTTTCCCCCTCTGTCTTTTTTCAATTTTTTTTTCCTCCACCAAGTAGCAGCAAAGCCTTGGCATATGCTTCACATTGCCCCGAGTAAAATCAAACCACTGACTACAGACATCAGTAAAAGGGTAAAAAACTTCCCCAGACGAGGCTAAACTCTGTTACAACACCCCATGAGACAAGGGGTAGTAAAACCAAATGAAGTGTGCTGCAAATTAGCCCTGCTTTGCTGTAGATGTAGCAATAATTAATCTAGTTCTTGCATGCTTTTCTGCTGTGTTAATTCTGCCCTCTTGGCCAAGTCAGTCTTAGATGAGGAAAATTTTAAACTATACCTTCATGCATATTTGCCTTGGGAAGAGAGTTTCTCAGTTATTTCTTATTATTTCTCAGAGAAACATCTTAAAAGTTTACATAGCTGCATTCCTGTTTTTTTTTTCCACCGAGTTCCTGAGTAATTGTAGAGCCAGGTCAGAAACATTCCTTTGTGCCTTAACCAAAAAAATAAATAAATAAATAAATAAATAGGTTTGATTATTGGAGGCAACAGTTTAAAATACTTGACCTGAATTACAAATGAACTTAAACTGACAAGATGCTATAAACTAAAGCTTTGCCACCCAGTGTTGGTGAAATGTTATGAATTCTCCAGACCTTGAAAATCATGGTTTATTACTTATGGGGGGGGCTCCACTGTTTCTTAGTTGGTTGTTACAGTAAACTTTGTTGTCATTGGTGCTGCATGGTCGGGACCTGAGACCTTTGAGATGGACGTGTTTACTCTGCAGTTAATCACCATGTCTGATGCGGCCTCTCTGGATGTGTGAGGGGGAAATGCCGGCTAAATGTAGTCACCACGACCTAATGAGGTGGTTTAGCTGCAGCAGCGCGCCTTCAGTTGTACTCTGTAATTCAGAGACACCGACTCCACAGTTCCCCTGACCAGTCTGCGTCACAAGTGCATTCGTCCGTATTCGCCACGTCGCCCACAGCCCTGTGAAACATGTTGAATGCTGCTCTAGGAGACCGGGGTCCTACAGGCCGTCAATCAATGTGGAGCATGTGGTTTGATAATGGGGAGAATGGAGAGAGCGAGGAATGGTTACGGAGAAAAAGGAATTATAGTCCGTTCATTTTTGGGGAAGCAAGCATCAGACTTCCCATATGAAAACAAAATGAATGTAAAATTTGTTGCACACACACATACTGTGGATGCCTCTAAAATGCAGAAGTCACTGCAGCAGGCTTTTCTCCTCCTCTTTGTCCTCGTGGCACAGCATTGCTGTTCTTGGAAGAGCGTGGGGCTGTAGCTCCACTCCTCGCTAATGGTTAAACAGCATGCCTATGCCATGCTCGCTAATGACAGGCTAGGCTTATTCCACTGAAGTGGCGCTTTTCAGAGTCAACGGCGCACAAAGAGCATAGCGAGCACCTCCCAAAGCAGCTGAGGTGCTGTGAGGACACTGTCTACAAGAATGCATGCACGTATTAACGAACACTCAGAGGGACTCAAGCTAAGCTGTGCAACAGAGAAAGTGTATATTACCTGGCTGTCATTCCTCCTTTTGAAAGCCTTCGTTCACTTCGCTTTAGTTTACCATTAATATCATCAAAACCCAACCTCCATATTCTGACCTTATTTCCAATAACGTGTCCCAGGGTGAACTCTTCCAAATGTCATGTATAACGCAGCAAAACATTTGTCTATACATGAGAATGAAATAGAAGTAAATGCTTCCCACATTCAGGAGGTAGAGTTTATGCGCCTTTCACTGAGCAATCAACAGATGAGAGCAAGTACATGCTGCTTGTTTGTCTTTCAAAAGGAGGGCCAGAGCCCTTTTGTTTGACTTGCTATTTGTTTAGCCACGTTATTAGGACAGTAAACTTCCGAGCAGAGTCTTTATGTGCACCACATGTTAGGCATTTTCTTTCCTTTCTCAAGAGACAGCTAAAGTGTAAGAGGACCTCCACCTATTCCCACTGCGAGGTGATGTAGGAGAGGTAAAGGTCTGCAGTGTGTTGGAGAATTTCAAGCACATCATCCATCATTTCCACCGAGCAAAACATGAATACATGTGTATGTGTGCACATGAAGAAGAAAACTTTTCTTTGCACTGTGTATGTGCCTGCGTGGGTGTCTGTGGATGTAAAGGTATGTGTACATGCGAGCGCTCTGGCTTTGGGATATTTGACTCTCAGATCCTGACACACTTTCCCAGCATCCACATGCTGGATCTGTTTCTGCCCCATGGCGAGCCCACTTCAACACTTCCTCCGCAGAAAAGGTGGGAGCAAGAAGAATGTAGCTTTTCATCAAGACTGGCGCTGCATGAATATTTCAAACACGCAACATGATTCCTCAGTGCCACCCGACACAAAGGAGAGGTCTCTGGGTGAGTTCAGGGGTGGGGTAAGCGGAGGTGAAATCTCAGATTGTAACTTGGCTTGCAGACACCACCTGCTCACAGTGACAGGCATGCAGACAAGGCCCTGAAGCTGGTGCCGCGACAGAGGTTTGGCTAAACCCTATCCGACTATGTCTGTATGAATCAGTGCCAGGCTTGGCATTTTGCTGTGGAAAACCATAAGTACAAGACCGGGCATGTGCTTGCATTGTTGATTGTATGTGTGGATGGAGAGGCTGGGTGTGCCTGTGGACATACCAGGCATTCCAGGTCGGCAATAAAGCCAAATTGAAGGTGGGGGATAAAGTCAGGATGTGTTGAGTGATACCTGGGCAGCTGGGAATGAGAAGGTGGGACACTGCATTAGGTAAAGTGGGGAAAGATTAAACTTGAGTGAGGATTCTTGTGGTTAAACCATCACTGACTCTGAAATAGACAATTATGCCCTCAAGAGCTGAGAAGAATATATGAATTTTTTCCCCAGCTGTGCCACAATCGGCTGAACTGATTTAATAAGACTTGAGTAGTTTGTGTGAATGTTGCACTGGCTGAACATATAACAAACACTCTTTGTGTATTATTCTTGTTCTATATTACTGCCAACACAGTCATATTGTTATTGTAAATGTTCACAGTGGTGACTCTGGATTGGCAGGATAACTCTAGGTGTTTAGGTTAACTCGAGGTGTTTAGGTTTAAAACCTTTTTCAATGTGTTAGTGAGGGCATCAGTAAACACATCCTGTGCAGATCTGAAGCAGATAGTTGATACTTTCCATAAAAAACACACAGGAAACAAAGTGTTCTTTCAAGCGTACTGCAAAGAAATAAAGGCTCATATTGCATGTCTGCAACAGTGTTTTCAAACCTTTCATAGTAAACAGTCCTTTCACAGGTTGGACATACTGTGGGTTTGTGAGTGGTTCAACCAAAAACTGATTTTCCCACTCAGATCATTTCATTTGAATGCTTTCTAAGGGGTGAAGGGGTAACTCCTACAACAAAACAAGCAGCTTTGCGATGCTGTACTTTCTAAATCATCCGTATGTTAGCATGCCCACAATGACAGTGTTTACATATGTATATTTAATAATATATATTTTAATTTGTCCAGTGTGTTTTGTTATCATTTGATATACATGTTCTTCTCCACCTGGAGAGTGATCCAAGTTTCACAGCATACATGCCAATAGTTGTCAACACATTTACCTCAGATTCTTAAATATCAGTGATGTAACGTGACTACAGTGAGGGGATCACCAAAATCTTTAGCATGCATTGTTGATCTAGGAACAATGACATTTTGCACCTATCCCTCAAGTATAGATTTTGAAATATTTTATTGGATATTAGAGAAATTGTTTTTAATATTATTTGGTTGATATTTCATATCCTGTTAATTATCTAAATGTCAACAGATTGGTCTTGAGACTAATTCGGGTAGTCTTGACATTCAGGACACACTAAATTCCTGACCAATCAGATTTCTTGATTGGTATATTTTAATTATAATTTCTATATAACAGATAGACTAAAGCTGCATCCATACATGGAGTGATTTTCATGCATCATTTTGTCACAGACAGCTGGTCTCTAGTGGATGTTTCAGGTTCTGGTTGCCTAGAAACATCACTTCAATCACTTCAATCATTCAGCTCAAAGTTGAGGAAAGTTTAAACCATCTTGTTTATTTTGTAGATTATGGTATCCATTAGAGTCAAATAGAGGGATAAAGCAGGGTATGTTTTAGGGAAGCCTATTTCGTGATTAGTAAGCCACTACCATACAAACGTGCAATGTCACTTGGTCTCTCAGTCAGGTCCAACCCCAGCTAATCACATCTGCTTTCAAAACACCAAGATGACAATGGCCAAAATTCTGAAGGCTTCACAATGGCACCTCACTAACCAATGGTAAAATTATGTTATATTGTGCAAAAGGCAGGTAATTATTCCACTTTATAATTACATTATTCAATCAGGCCTCATTGACACACAAATATGCCAAAAATCTGTACACTGCTTGAGATCTTGTATTCCTGTTTTGTGATCAAAATATTTTAAAATATAAATGGGCTTGATACAGTTTCAATTGTCTGTTGGTGAGTGCAAAGCACAGTTGAAGGCACGGCTCATTAAGCCACAACACTGACGCAATTAAAGCCAATTAAAAGCCTGTTAGAGTCCAAAGGGCTCCCCACTGAGACAGGCCCCGCAACATGACACTTGGGAAGAATGTAGGAAGTCCAGGCTGCTGACACAATTTGGTCTGTGTTTGAATGGAGCTGCACTGATATAAGAGAAAACTCTGAAAATGTTTTATATGTTTAGATGTCATGTGTTACCTAAATGCTTTAAGCTGGTGCTCACCGTTTAATTTTCCTCCATTAGTGGACTTTAAATTTGCAATGCTGAAAACCTCCATTGTTCTTTTGATATACTCTGCATTCCCTCACTCTCACACACACTCTGCTTTCTGTTGTGGTAAAGACATGGAGTCCTGCTGAAGCCCCAAATAAGCCTTGGGCTTTAATAACAGAGCAATTTCCAAAGCTGTGTAATAATAACTCAATGCCCATAGTTAATGTCTGCTCTGACTTGAGTCTGTGGACATCTGGATGCTCTTCAGATAGTCTCCCTAACATGGCATGGTCAATTCAAGAAGGGGCTGTGTTTCAAAAGACAACAGAATGGGCTTTTGTCTTTTGTTTGACAGGCCTCCAAGCAACATGTGACCAGGCCAGACATTTTACTCTTTAGGTATGCCCTGAATTCAGGGCCCTTCTACTCCTGGACAGCTTAATGCGAGCCAGATTGTTGGTGCTTTGGGGAAAGTATAGATCTCATGATTACCAACAATTGACCAATTCATTTGAGACCTTCTTTGACGTGGCGTATGTGCAGCTGCATTTGAAAGTGTGGTTATACAGTGTGAGTGTGTGTGTGTGTGTGTGTTTAGGCTCGATCACTTCCACAAAAATAAATCAAAAGAGGCTGGTAGCCTTTAGATCATGTTGGGCCTCATGTTTTGAAGAATGGATTGGCACTGAATATGAGCACTGATTGAGCCACTGAGAGGGTGTTTGGATTAGAATGAGCCTATACATTACACAGATGGGGCTCGGTCTAAGTGTGTGTGTGTGTCTGTATGTGTGTATGACAGCCAGCACACAGCAACAGTTGTCTGATGAACAGTTTAAAGGCTCAACTGAGATCACCAGTGTTTGTATAGATGGAGCCCAGATAGTTTCAGATGGGCTGCCATAAAATAATTTTGAAAAGGCAAAGGGAGGCAATAGAATAACCTTATTGGCTTGAGATGAGTGCTTGTCTACAAAGGAATTCCAGAAATGCCAGGGGAGACTGCCACTGCCAGGTAGCTTTCTAAAACATCCTCTTTCCTTATCACAAAGCCGTTCACAGCTGGCTTACAGCTGCTTTTTTTGTTCACTGCTCTGCACTAGCACTAGAACTTACACTCTAATATAAGATATTTGTGAGCACTGCAAGACAAATCAAAAAACCCTCTATCTGCATTTTAATCAAAACTGAATGTTTACCCACCCACTAGTTCCATCTCATCAGTCAGTTTTAAAGAGTTAAAAACAAAAGCAAATTGACAAAAAAAAAAGCCATCTGGTTTTATCTTTACTTTAGGAGCTTTTTAATGTGCATTTTTTTTGTCTTCCAATTCAGCAGCAGTGTGTGCCACTGCATGCAAACAATGCTTTTTTTGTGTGCAGCCTTTAAATAGGTGAATGAAATGGTCTTTTTTTTTTAAACGGTAGAAAGTTACAGTTTTCTGATCGCATCACGCCTTACTTTGATTCCTGTGTTTACTCTGTTGTTATTTCCTCCTGGAAAAGTCAATATCCCAGTTAGGTGAACAGCTTCCACGCCTTGTGTGCTTTACTAAGGCTATGTCCACACGTACATGGGTAATTTTTAAAACGGGGATTTTTACGAGTTCATTTTGAAAAAAATCTCTGTCCACATGAAAACCGAAAAAACAATCTGAGGCGCTATCAAGAGCATGCTAAAGCAACAGATGCCGATATAACCCAAACCATGAAAAAATGCTGGCCAGGCAAAAGCCCACAAACATTAACACGATGCACAGTCTGATGTCAGAAAAGAGAATATAAAGGCGCACACCTCTGACATTTTTTCTACCCCACATGTTCTAGTCCTCAAAAACGGAGTTTCTGAAAATCTTCACCATGGCAGGGGTTTTTCAAAAGCTCGATTTTCAGCCATTCAAAATGCTGTTTACGTGTGGACAAAAGGCCAAAATGCACAGAAAAAGCTACATTTACCAAAATACCTGTGTACATGTGGACGAAGCCTAATGTGTGTGTTGCTAACTCCCTATACCTAACCTAAGTGAGTATAAAAGTATGTTTGGAATGTTGTCGCTTAAGTGTCCCTGGCTAGTTCTGTTTCAGGTAACTTTTTAAAGGTTAAAAAGATGCATTATGTAGCAGAATGAATATTTAGTGTTGCCTTGCACAATTGCTTGATCAGTAGCCAATCAGTTTATATGATTCCTGTATATAAATGATGGGTAGTTGCTATCTCAGCCTCTGTCTTGCTCTCCTGCTGCTGAGTCTGCAGCCCGTTTCCTGCTCACCTGAGTTCTGCAGCTGTCGAAGGTTCGATTACATCTCTGCTGCCTCGGTCTAAGTTTGATACATTGTTGCTGATTGTTGCTGATTGTTGCTACTGGTGCTTTTGTAGAGGCTGCCCATGGATTTTCACTCCCTTGGAAGCCTCCACTTCATTCTCTTGTGCTGCAAGGTTAATTATTTCAATGGAAGTAAACAGGTATTTTGGTTGCAGGTTGTAGCTGGATAATCCCCATATAGGTCACCTCCTCCCTGAATCAGAAGACACCATCTGATTG
>VVAS01028007.1:3833-15134 GCA_015103295.1 Ptychochromis oligacanthus
AACTGTAACAGCTAACCTTACATTGTACTTCTTGGTGCAGTCTTGCACACATTATTATATTTGAGCTCTGCAATATAGAAACACATACATTCTTCAAGGAATTCACATTGTTTTGTTTTTTTTTTACAAATTTGTTTTAAATATTTTGGGGGGAGTTTTTTTTTCTTAAGAAAATTAAAACCCCGATGGGCCGGCTTACTTTCTTTTTACATGTCTTAAATGAAATTAAATCAAATCTTAAATTAAATTTCTTTTTAGGCGGTTTTTCTGAAAATACGGCTAGGGCTTAACAGGTTAAGGTTTTTAACTAAGGCTATAAATCTGCTCAAGGCAGCTTTGCAATATTGTGGTATGTAAATAAATTTGAGTTTGTCTGACCTTTATTTTCACTGTTCACAATCTTTTTATCTTTTTCCACCTCTCAGCTCTATGAGATCGATAAGCTGCGGATGCTCTACCAGCAGATGAGGCACCTGGAGCACACCTATGGCCCCGATGCTTCATATTTTCAGAGCAAACTGGGCGTGCCTATGATCATGTGTGACCCAACCACAGACAAGAAGTGCAAAGTCGGTTCTCATCGTCCACCTCCACCACCGATGAAAGGGGTCCCAAAGCCCACGGAGCACCCTCCTCTTCCTCCTGCTCCATCCATTTCCCAGGCTGATGTGCTCTACCTGTGTAACCAAAAGGACCCTCTCTGCAAGCCTCACATTGTCTACATGCCCACAGGTGCTGTACCTGTGCTCTGTGACCCTCGGTACCACCCCCACTGCACCCCCCAGAAGGCCGCACCAGCTCCTGTGGCAGTGCCTCAACCACCTCCTCCTCCTAAGAAGTTTGCCCCACCTCCCCCAGTCCTTGTCAAGAAGTCTCCCCCAGCTCCCATCCGTACCTTTAAGGGCATGGAGTATGACTGTGACCCCTACTGGGACCCCGACTGCCTGATTGACCACCCACCCAGGCCCATCAAAGGAAAGGTTGTGGTCACCCCACCGCCATCCCCTCCAGTGGAGGAGGAAGAGGAGGAACATGTGGAGGAGCCAGCACCCCCTGCATCCATTGAGAAGAAACTAACCCACTATCCCTACCCTTACTACTACCAGCACCCTCTACCCTACGACCCCAGGGATGATCTGTATGATCCAGTCCGCTTCCAGTACCCGCAGCCTGCTGATGCTGCTGACGAGCCTGCAGAGGAGAGCCAGTGAAACATCCAGGATACGACAGAGGAAAGATCTCTCAACAAAAGACTATGAAAACATCCAACTTGCACAATTTCACATCTTTTAAATGTAATATCAATGAAAGCAGTATGTATTAGTGCATTATAAGATGCAGTGTCATTAAACTGATGGCTTAATGTGTAACTGTAAGTGAACAAACAGTTTCTGACAAGAATAAATTGTGACAAAACAGTTTTTCATCACTAAATGAGTAGCATCTTGACTTGGAATATCCTTTTTTAAAGGTGCAAGTAGAGTGAAAGGAAAGATTTGTTCCTGGCTTTGCCACATGGCAGGTAAAATCACTTGTAAAATACCGACTGGCATGCTGGGGGGTCATTATGTCTGTTCTTCTGTACATTTAATAGCCAAATAAATGCTGACTCCTGTTATTTTCCTTACACTCTGCAGCAATAAGTCGCCCTGGAGTCCTTTTCCTGCCTGTCGGGCCAAAACCTCTAAGGGCAATCAAACAGCAGGAACACAACTTCAGAAGCCGATCTAACTGCAAACACTCTCAGCTCCTGCCAATTAACCTCCAGCTAGACGAGCTCCACGTAGCAGACTTTCAAGGGCTCATTTAAAAGTGCAGATATGACATTTTTGTATGCTTCGTTGAAAAAAGATTCAAAGTCTCATGAAAAAAAAAATCAGCAGATCATTTATTACATACAGGAACATGAAACAATAAAACAAACTGGGTAAAATAATAGAACATTCATGTACAGTGGATTCATTGCTGTGCAGACCCAAAGAGTTGAGTGATTTTGTACATATCTTTCGATGTGTTTTTAGATAGACTTGTGGTTGAATAATTTTAAACTGACTTGAAAAGCTATGGTTGGCTTAAGAATTGCTTTTTAGCTAATCAAAGTAGAAACACAAAAAAAGAACAGAGAAAAATAAACTGCAGTGCTCCTTCGTTTCTCTTCTTCACTCAAAAGAAGAGTCCTCTCATCCTCCGGCCGATGCCCTGTCTGTCGTACAGGACGTTGAACTTGTTGATGAACTGGTTCATACTGTTGCAAGTCTTGGTGATAGTGCCTAAGTAGGCCATGAGGCCGACGTCATTACATTGCTGCAGGGTAAACAGAAGCATGGTGTCAGAGAGTATTTAATCCTTTCCTACGTAGAGGAATTTTTAGCATTAATCCCCAATTGGGATTTTAACATATTTTTGTTTATTAAAATGGTCAGAAATTAGAAGATAATGCAGAGACTTCTGTTAAAAAAAAAAATACTCATTGACTTTACCTGGACAGATTGTGCTTACTGTTACCGACCAAAGGACCACTGTAAGTCTGATAAACCCTGTTCACTTATCCAAAATGGATCTTTAAAAAATATTAATCAGAAGTGCTCATCTCTGAACTTACAGTTTGTTTCCTGCCAAACATGTTAAACACTGATAACTATTCAGCAGAAGCTATAATCACAGTTTAATGTACTGATGTGTATTCCCTGTCTATCCAAAGCCTGATAAATCTTATTCCTTTGTGGTTTGGAGCGCCACTGTCAGTCAAAAACTATTAAAAACACATTAAAGAAAATCACAGGTTGGCACCCTCTTTAATACAATAAACATGGGAAATGTAGTTTATGAGTTTCTTCCACATATCCTGTCCTGCTGCCATTATTTCTCACTACAGGAATAAATTTATATCAAGGAGATCATGTCCAACAAATACACTATTTAGTTATGTTTGAATAACATTAGGTAAAAGACCTAAGTGTTATGCTCTTTTTTTTTTTTTAAATTGTGGCTGTGACTTCTTATCAGGGATATTGTTTATTATTTTAACTGCCTATCATTTATTGTTGCCATCACTAAAGTCTGTTGTATTTGGTGTAGATTACAGCAGATGTGCAGCAAAAAGTATGTTTTTAAATGGCTACACTTGCAGTACACGTTCTGCAAAGTGCTGTATGAGTCTCCGACAAAATGAGACGGTGAGCTTTGGTTTTGGGATTGTGTTTGTCCACAGCTTTTGGACCTCGTACTGCGCTGTGAAACTTCAGTTTGTTTGTTTTTTTGCCACGTTTTACGTAATATGGGTAAAGTCAAAACACCTACAGACTACAGAAAGTGACTAAACAACCACCAGCTGGTACTGGCAAAAATAAATTCCACTGCTAGATTAATTTCTTGTAATACTGGTAGTTTATTTAAAAAAAAAAAAATAACTAAATTGACTCCATGCATCTTGCATAGAAATTATGAGAAGGCCAGTCATTTTTTGTGTTTGTGGAGCAGATCTCTGCAATAGATTTGCACTACTTAGGAGCTGCTCTCATACCTGGTGTGGCCACTTTCATTCATCTTTCTAACATAATGTGGCAGCATCCTCACCGCAACTGATCCACATGCTCTACCAGTGTAGGAATGGGGTGAGTCTATAAATCGATGTATTTGATTTGTTTAAAAAGTGCTACATAAATAAAACTTGTTTGATTGAATTATGCAAACCACAGGCCCTAAACTCCACTGAAACACTGTAGTTCCATCTTTATAATTACCTGTAAACACATTTTTTTATACTCCGATCCCTGAGTCTTCTCTGTACATCTCCCTGCCTGTGCACTGTTATAATGTTGCTAAATATTAGCACATTTAAAAACCATGACCAAAGAGTGCCAAAAAGGGGAAAGTTAGATTATTTCTTTCCTCATTTTTCCAGAGATTTGCAAAGATGCCAGCCTTATCCTTATCCTTTACTGACACCTTGTTGAAAATATTAGCATATGTTTTTCTGTGTGTGAAGCTACAATGAAGTTTACTCACATCATAGAAGTCCGTTTTGAATTTTATGGTACTGAGGACTGGCAGTCTGTGGCATAGGGCGTTTGCTTCTCGAAGGATCTCATGGTTAAATGGCACCTCTCCTGTGAAAAATAAATAAACAGCGCACAAAAATGGTGAAGCAAGAAACTGTCAAACAGAAGCTTGTAATTACGGAGGCATGTTTGAGGGGCCTCTTTTAACTGTTTAAAAAAATGAAGGAGAGGAAACGTCTCATTTAAAAACATCTGCTTTCCTGATTTATTTTCACATTCTTTGCTCCCACTCCATCATTAAATGACCCCCTCATCTTCTCACCTGCTTCCACGGCTTTGACGTACTCTAGAATGATCTTCACTCGGCTGTGGAGCATCTTTATCGCACTATGCTGGGCTATAAGGTGTTCAGCAACTAACACAGAAGAAAGACACAAAATATCAGAGTTAAACCCTGTTTATAATTTACATCTGTCCTGAATGATGGTTTGACTCATATGATGCTGGTCAGAGGAGAGCTGTTGATTAAAGACAGAGCAACCACCTTCAAATCTGCACGTTAATCGTCTTTTAAAATTAACCTAAAGAGATGCTCTGCATTTTTGAGTTTTTGCAAGCTTCATTAGACATAAACTTGTTATGCCGTAACTTAAGACATTTTAATAATTCTTTTCTCATCAATATTAGTAAGTCTAGGTCTACATATTGATGATACTACATGAGTACGCACAGAAGAGTCACACCTTACATAAACACAGGTAAGAAACAGTAAAACATCTGACATTGATCCTCAAGGGGAAAAAAAACAAACAAAAAAACACTAAGATTGTATGAAGTGTGCTCAAAATGGTCCAGGAACAGGTCCCTAAAAATCAAAAACCTTACTGATTTAAATTTCTCATGTTCAAGGTCATCTTCTCAAGCATGGCCAGATGGCTTCTAGTGTGGCTGCTATTTTTTAGCTCTCTGGCGGAGTCCCGTTCTGATCACCAACACTGTGCGCGCTGTGATTTTACCTTGGACATCAAACTTGCACTCAGAGCAAAAACAAACTTCAGTTTCAAACTGACCCAAATTTCATGTGGAGGATCATCTCTGGTAATGAGAGCTGGGTCTTCAGCAAAGAACGAGCAGTGTTCAGCAGATTTCAGTTGATGAATCTAAAGTTTCCAGACCCAAAGGTGATGCATCGGGAGAGGAACAGGAGGACCAGAAGTATGATTGGGCTTTTTTGTGGAGGTTGTCCACTCCAATTCATCCCCCAGGGTGAGGATTACAACGTGGAGCCCAGTGTCCAGATTTGCCTCCTTGCGACTATGCCCAATTCCCAAAAATTTAAATCAGTGATTTTACCACGGTAGAAGATCTAGCATAAATCGCAGAGGCACAAATGCAAGAAGACTGAACAGGACTTCCACTGAGAGATCTAAAAACATGACCCATGCTAAAAACGGTCCAGAGGTGCAACAGAAGATGATCTTGAAAGGAAAATCAGACAAATTTAAATCATGCAAGATTTTTTTTTTCAGAAATAAATAATTTGTGTGCTATTTTTTGAAAGAAAATAAATCTTCAAAAGAAAACATTAGCATACTGCTGCTCTACCAAGTCTGTCTTTAATTTTTGACAATGCAGCTTCTAACCCAATCTTAACCTTCAAAAACTCTACAAGTACACCTAGTACTCTTAACTAGTACCACCTAGAAAAGCCAGGTCTTCTGGGTTCATGATAAGTTGGAGATAAGTGCTGATTTACCAACTTTTATGGCTTGTTATTAAATTAACAATGTTTAATTAGAAACAATTTATGACTCCAATTAGTGTGCAGCTGTCAGGACAGTGACACACTAATTGACACTTTGATGACACTTAATTCATCAAAGCTGACAACATTAACGGCAGCCTGTCTTGCCTGTTGAGTTTTCTCCAGTGCCGGTAGCTGTCATACGAGCTACGTGGTCAACGCCAATTCTCTCTGCTTCCTCTGTGGCCAGAGTGTATGTCAGCTCAGCAAACAACATGGTGGCCTGAAAAGAAAAAAAACAAACAAACATATATATATATATATATATCACATAAACTTATGTGTGGGAAACCAGGTTACTTCTGCATGAAACACTAAAAGTGGAAGATAACACTACCTCGCCATTGATGATGTCAATCACAGATTCATAAACACTAACAGGAAGCTGAGGGGCAAAAGAACACTTTGTTTAGAGTAGATTTGTTTATATACATTACTGTGCTACTGTATCATTATTGTAGTTAAAATGCAGCTGAACTTACATCGGTATGTTTGGTCATTGGGTTGAGCTTCAGGAAGAGAGGGCTCTCAATGATCTCACACACCTGCCAGGAAGGAGAGAAAAGACAGTAAGCAAATGCACACAATCTGCAATATCAGACATCAGTCTTTGTGTGCAGATTCTACTTTTATTAACAACAAAATAAAAGCATGTTATTTAAATGCAATACAAATGGACCCACTTTGTACAGGATTTTAAGATAACATGTAAAAGCTCGAAATCAACAAATGTCATGTTTCTGGCCAGGAATAGTTAACAAAATATGTCAGTCTATTCAATATTAAAGCTACTCATCTGTTATTGCTTTCATAGTCATTTTTGGAGCTTGTATGTAGAACAGAACAGGAGATTCAGATCTGTTCTCTCTACTGGAAATGCTCAGGTTGGTTTTGGGGGTTAGCTGTCTGTGTAGAGGAGGCAGAGGCAGCGCACAGCACAACCACTCATTAGCTGTGAATTAATATGAATACTACCTGTACTATTCTTTCTCTTCGGTGCAAAATGAAGCAAATGCACATCACAGACTTTCTACTAGGGAGCTTGCAGATTAAAAGGCTTTTTAATGTCCAGTTATACTGCATACATCATTAGCCTTCTCACATGAACCTTTGTCATATCTAGAAATGCTCAAGGCCACATTGCATGTGTCAAAACAGCAGCATCCTGCCACCCGTCAGTGGGCTTCAGTGTTTGCCTACCTGCTTGTGAATGTGGATATCTGACTGGTCTGGAGGACCACCTGTGGTGTACCAACCCAAGAACTCCATGTCTTTGAAGACCTGTTTGACTGAGAGACCAGAGGAGATTTAAGAATTTAAGAAAATAATTACCTGATTTGATTTACTAATAATAAATTAATGAAACTGAGGGGCACTTGGAGACCAGAGTTATTCACCAAAGGCAATGAGTTGTAATATAATTTCATCAAAACTTAATGTTTTCCTTTGCCCATGCTCTGCTTTTACCAAAGTTATTACAGTTAAATAAAAGTAACTAAAACAATATTGTGAACTTACAAAACTAACTAAAATAAAATTAAAATATAGATGAAATGTACCTATATTTTAGTCTTTGTCAGTCTGGTAAAACCTTTCTGAAGAGGATTTGCTGTACATGTTTACTGAGCCTTGGGGTGTCTACATGAGTGTGAGTCAACTGCCTTCACAAAGAGTTGTGTTTTTATTGTAATCCCTACTCTGGTTTTCTGGAAACTAACTGAAACTGAACTGACTTATAAACAAATAAAAATAAAAAGTTATTAGAAAATGGAAAACTGTAACAACCCTTGCTTCTACACAGAGTTTTGGTAGTTTTTATCTAATTTTGTTGACATGAAACATCTCATCTCATATCATCTCAGCAGAGGAGTTGTGAATAAACAGAAATAATTTTCTTATGAATGACTCAACAACTGGATCCAGTGCTGCCATCTCTTGGTCAAGTGTCAGAAACCTCCCATCACATTGCCCAGCCAAACATATTAACAATGTATTTGTACTCTTTAGCAACTAAAACTGAACACTCTCAGACTCAAAAACTACAGACAAAACTAAAGTCTACAAAGACACATCAGGACGAGCTGATCTGTGAACTGATCTCCTGGATGATGTTTATGTCGGTATTGCTAATTTTAGCACCTTCCTGTAGACCAGAACTCCAGCTGCCAGGACTTTCGGGTCAAAGGCTGGCAACATGTCAAAAAAACGAGTCATGAAAGAAGATGCACAAACAAATAGTTGTATTCTTGCCCTTGACACTTAAACAAAGCTTACATTGCTCCTCCTTGGTGTAGTAGTACTCTTTGTCAATGTGCACTTTGTCATCTATGGTGTGGGACAGCAGTTCAAAGGAGTTCATCACCTCGATGTTTCTTCCTTCCTGTTTCCCAATCAGAGCTCCGATCACTGAGCAGAGAGAAAACACAACGACACATGTTGATCTGTAACTGTCATTTTTACTGCAATACCACTAATCTCGACATGAGAAAAATAAAGAGACGGGGTATGGTGCCGTTTTGTCATACATACCCTGCATTGGTCGGCCCTCCTGCGAGCGGATCCGTATCCAGTGGTCAGATATGTTGAGGATAACCAGAGGGTGTAAGGCCACAGAAACGCTCCCAGTGACCCCTGAGGCCATGACACTGGGGCTGGCTACAGTCACACACAAGACACAAACAAGATGGGTGTTAACAGCACAGAAGCTATAATGTACAGAAGCCAAAGAAACATTCACTGGAAAACCAGACAAAAGCAAGAGCGATACATACTGCATGTATATATAAAACACAGGAAGATACATCAATAGCTGATTTTTTTTTTTCACTACCTAAAAATCAGTATAAGCCCAAAACAATCCAGTATGTGTCCAGTTCAAAGGACGCACATACAGTATAACACCGCCCTGCATCATATTTGTTGTATGACATCTAACACTTATTCTTTACTAATTTGTTGCTGATTTCAAAAATAATATCCATTTCACTCAGATTTTGCCTTGTGCAACTGTGAGGAGGGTGAAGAAGTCTTTTGTGACCTTTAATCACCACCTAAACCATCTCAGCTTGGCTTGTATTGTGACGTTCTGCTCCAGGTCAACACACCTGGCTAAATTCTTTGCAATCCTCACTAGTCCTGTGTCTGTGAAGGCATTTTTTTTTTCTCGATGCTTAAACATGTGATATGGTCAGTAACAAGAGAAATTGTAAACATGATCCAGATGTTTTTTGCTATATCTGTGGATGCTTCACTGCATCCAAACGGCGACAAAACGTAACAGATTTTGTGAAAAAGGCACGCTTTGCTTATTTTGGTCTGGAATTTGGCGACCAAGACAAGCCACAGGAGCCTCGTTCAGTTTGTCGGGCGTGTGTCGAAAACCTCCGAGCACGGACTAAGGGAAAGAGAAAGAGCTTGGGTTTCGGTATGCCAGGGTTACGGAGGGAGCCACAGAATCAGTTTGATGACAAGATTGCTGAAAATACCATCTTTTGTAATTTGGAGAAGCGCAAAAAATTGAATCTGGATGAAAAAACAGGAAAAAAAAATGGATTGGCATTTTGTGACAAAACTGTACGTGATTGAATATTTTTACTGGTATTTTTGAACTCAGCATCATTGAATTAGGTAATACCAAGTATTTTCTAGAAAACATCAGGAATTTTTTTTTATGCAGGGCTGCGTAACATATAAATAACGGATAAAGGACAAAATAACAACAAGACACAGACTTCTATTGGTTAATATTTCCACACAGACTTTAGCTGCTGATACGCATTTCTTATTTATTCTAAATATTTCAGACTGTCAGTCATGGGGTTTAACCCAATTTAACTGTCGTTTGTGCAACAACAGTGAATAAACTGATTTGTTTACATTCAGGATAAATGACTGTATTTTCCCCTTTCAGTATTAATCATCTGCTTAGTTGGGCACACAGCAGATAATTCTAAAAGATCTTTATCATAAAACAAATGAGTTGCACAGGTCCCTAACAGGATGCCTGAGCAGGTAGAGCAGTCAGTGACGTGTCCAAACGTGACAGAAAAGTAATAAAAAAAAAAAAAAACACTACTTCCCCGCATCTGAATGACCTTAGTCGCTCACAACGCTGGACGCAGGCATGTAATGTACTTGTAATCCCTCAGACAGAGGTAGGCCTCTATCATGTGCAGATGATGTGAGGCGTGTTTGACGTTACAGCTCTGACACAGTATTTTAACCAAGCTGCACGTGCCGACGGATTCTGGTTTGGGTTTCTGGCGCAGACCGCAGCTGGAGAGCCGAGGAGATCGCCTCAAACATCCACAGCGGTGAAAGCACTGGCAGCTTCACAGAGCTGTGTACGTTAACCCGCTTATGTCAGCGAGCCAGCTCGCGCCTTACTGCCTCCGACACCGCGGCGGCGTCACATCCGACCGCTCGTAACACAAACGTACAACACGCGCGGCAACCTGCGCGCAGGTTTGCGTTGATGTGGAGAGAAACGGTTGAGATAAGTGATAAATACTCGCCTGCCCCATCCACTTCCATTCCTCCACCATTGCTGGTCGCCATCTTGTCCGCTAACCCGCGCAGGCGCAGTGGACTGTTCACTTAAAGAACATTAGGTGGCTCCTCGTCGGGCCGTTTTTAAATGCACATTATCAGCCATAAACGTGGCGAGAGTTCGCAGACAGAGAGGCCGTTTGGACCGAGACGCGCTAATGTTTTGCATGAAGGGGCATATTTGATTTAACTACCTGGCGGCCGCTAGGTCCCACAGTCAGCGGACCAGTGTTTCCTGGGGGATTGCTGATTTGAGCGCAACCCGTGTGCGTCCGTGTGTCGCTCCGTGTGTGAAGGTGTAAGAGTTTTGTTTACAAAATGGATGAATTTAGAGCCTGCAATCTCGACTACTTTCCCGAAAACATTTTAATCGATGTGCTGTCCTACCTGGGCGTCCGGGAGCTCGTGAGAGCCGGGAGGTAGGGGGATTTTTAACTTTGCTCCCAGGGTTTTACCAGTTATTCGTCTTGTAAAGCAAAACTCGGGCTTTCCTTTGTTGTGTCTCCTGTCATGTGATTAAGTTATTTTTTAATATATTTTTTAACTATTTTTTTTTTTTTTAGAGTGTGCAAGAGATGGAAACGCCTTGTTAAAGACCAAAGACTGTGGAGAAATGTCGATCTGACTTCATGGAAAGGGGTAAGGATGCTGCTTGCCAGTGTGGCTTTTTCAGTTTTCTTTTCTTCTGCTTGACGCGAGCCAGCGCTGATTCTCAGCGAGCAAAGCTGTATTATTCGTGGACAACCAAACAAACGAACCCACAGCAATAACTTTATCCGTTTCTTTTCTGGTAAAGACGAGAGACTCTGTGTGGAAACTCATGTGAGACGTCTTTTTTTAACTGTGGACTCTCGTGGTTTTAACTTTTCCACTCGCATCAAATGGACACTGGCTCCAGCTGTGTCATAAAATAAAATAAAAATACAACGTCAGGGTTTTCCTGTCTCA
>VVAS01028093.1:10769-20935 GCA_015103295.1 Ptychochromis oligacanthus
TTTTTCCAGATTTCCAGAAATAAAATACAGTGATGATGGCACTGGATACTACTATTAGTAGTAATTGTAAGTCTGTGAACATTTGTTGCATTCGGTGTCCCTGGAGGTATTATGTAATACCAGGACTAATGAATAGGGAGCTCATTACTGGTGGGCAGCCTTTTTTGTTTCGGTTCACGTTGTGTGTTGTGTATATACATTCACAGACGTAATACACACTGAGTTATAATTGTGGGTATTAGTCTGTGGAGTGTCTGTTGTGTATGTTCTAACACCAGCTCCACAGGCTTGAGTTTATGTCTAGTTGTGCAGAGCCGTGTTGCTGGGCTGTGTCAAACAGAGTCACAAGAGGGAGGGACTTAGGCAGGAGGACAATGCTAGTGTTTGTGCAACGGCCCCTGAGTGGCGGCTGGGTCTCTCAGATCGCTCTCGCTTGACTACCACTGCTGCATGCATTGTTGAAGTGAAAGGAAAGTGGACAGCCTTATTCTGCTTGTGAGATGCTTCAACAGAGGTAGGACCCGCGTTTCCCACTGCTACATCTCTGTGATGGGAGAAAATAAAGTTTTTTGAAAGCTGTCTCGTGGGGCTTGTGCTGTGTGAACTGTGTGAGCCGGGTGCTCTAGTGCAGTTTTTGGGGGAAGCTGGAGTTTGGCTTGGGGTGAGGCACCCTTGTCTGTGTTTTGGCAGGGTCACTACTGTGCGTGAATGGAGCTGAAAGAAAGTTTCACAGAAAGAGGCTCAGTGAAAGGCATGTGTAGAATGTGACAATGCTCCAGCAACGGAAAAAGACAGAAAGAAATATTTTGGGATGAAATTGCTGGGATGATGGAAGACATCAAAAGATGAAAAATCTTATATCTTTTGATCTCTAGTTTTTGTTATTCTCAGTGAACAAGACAGGCAAGGATACAGTCGAGGTTTACAGTGGTAAAAATAGAGATGGAATGGAGGCGGAGAGATTACAAGAGAGATTAATTAGGAAGATGAGGGAATGGGTTGAAGTCAGGAGTGTAAAAAGGCATAAAAAGAATGGACAAAACTCAGAACACAGTGAAGGAAAACATGAGCTGGTTCCCCAGGTAAGGTTTCAGCAGCATTTGTATTATCTGTAATATATACCTCTGAAGCTAGACTACAAACTACCAAACAAAAAGAAAGTAAAAGAAAGAAAAAAAACTGTCAGATATTTTTTCAAACCTCCCCTCAAATCTCCTTTTCAGCTCTTTATAACTGCTGAATTCCAAAAGCAGTACAGATAATACTCCCATTTTCAGCTCTGCCCTCCTGGCTAGATCAAATACTCTTTATCCCTTGTAGCTGGCAGATTAGAGAGACTCAAGATGTTCTGTCTCAGCGTGGTAGTCCCAGAATATGATACCATTCAACTTTATGAATGACTGGATTTTATGGAACCTGACATTCACTGTGAGGTGTGCCAATCGTTTCTTCCAACCATGCCCTCCTGCTAGGATATGTCACCAAAGTAAATGTCTCTTTAACAGGGCTTTGACACAAACAATACCCCTGTGTCATATATAATAGAGAGATACTGGTCTTACTTGCACTCTTCATAAGTATTTAATCCACATTATCTGCATGTGTTTTGTGTGTCCAGACAGTGGGAGAGAGACTGGGTTTTTGTGTGAAGTACAACAAAGCAGAAAGGCTGTCCAGAAGATACACATCAAACTCTGGTGGGTTTGGCCACAACAGGAAACAGGGTGTCCTCCCCTGCCATACCAGGGAGGAAAAGAAGCAAGCAGTCCATTTCTACCGCATCAAAAGAAGCTGAGAGCTGCGTTTGTGGCGTGGTAGGGCAGGTGAGGGTCGAGCTACGGCGACAACTTTAGGCTGTGGGCTGAAGTGTGGTAAAGAAGGGGAAGAGGGGGAGGAGAGGAGTGGTGGGCCTGGGTGTGGAGCCCAAACATAAGCAGGATGGGAGAGAAGAAAGTTAGGTGAGTAATCTGATCCTGTTTGTTTAGTTTAATAAAGATATTTCCAACAACAGCTGTGTTAATATTCATCTTTTACATTTTCTTTGTGTGCATGCAGCTGGTTGTGGAATCCACTCCCCTCCCCTTTGTCGCTTTGATTTGACTTGTTTTGGTGGCTGTGTGTAAATCGTTCTGTGTCTGTGTTGATCCCTTTGCAGTCTCCCTGCTAAGCTGATTAATGGGGGCGTGGCAGGCCTGGTTGGTGTGACATGTGTATTTCCTATAGACCTGGCCAAGACCCGCCTACAGAACCAGCAGGGCATCCAAGTCTACAAAGGAATGTGAGTGGGGCTCCACTGGCCATGCTACTGTTGATCTGTCATATATAAAGTTTTTTGTTTTGCTTTGGCATTACTAAATGAGATGTTTTAATTATTGATACTGATAGGTTAAAAAAAAACCCTCAAAATTTACTTTCTTAAGGTTTAGGAACAACTGGTTACAAATAATTGTATTTTGTGGAAATACATGCAAATCAAAGTCAAAGTTAAGTCTTTTCCTGGTGATAAACACACTTGGTCTCTCTAATTTGAACTGTACTGAATCTCAGAGGGTGGAGCACAGCACACAGCAAAACTTACTCTCTCTATATTTGGGCCTGTGTTTTGGTGAGTTTGTACAGAACTCATTCATGGACATGCATTCTGATGGACTGTCTTAAATCTATTCAATGACCGCACTTATCAAGAGATGAAGACAAAAAGGGAGTTTTGGTGTCCTTAAAAGACACACTGACCCTAAACTGTGGACTGCGCACATCTGGTGGGCATCAATATTGCTGGCTGGTGGGGCGTGCCTTTCCTGTGTTTAGTGGCCTGTGATTTTCCACAGTGAGTCAGAGATGGAAAAATAGCTTGAATTATTCCTTTAAAGGGACAGTTACAAAGTTGGTTATTTGATATATGGAAATAAAAAAGAGAATCTGGAAATAATAACAACCACTGTCCCTATCCATATGTGTTGTAAAGACAGGATAGAGTTTCAGGTTATAGGGCAAAGACCAAAATGTCTGTCTATAGAGTCAGTTATGAAAGATCTAGATACTGCTATGTTGGACCTAATTAATTAAGTGTTTTATGAAAAACAGACAGATTGTCACTTGTTGTTTTTTGTTCTCTTTAAAGGCTTGACTGTTTGACAAAGACGGTGCGCTCAGAAGGCTATTTTGGATGCTACAGAGGTATTCTTTGCATTTCTAAGCACTGTGACAAACAACACTGCAACTGTAAATGTAATCTCACCAGCTACACTGTTGTGTCTCTTGCAAGCCCTAAATCTTTTTATCATGATAACCAGTACTTACTGCCATTAGCCCCAGGTGGTGAGCCATAAGCTGCTGTTTAGTTTTGTTCTATTTGTGTACCTTAGCGGAAACTGTTAAGCATCACTGTTAGTAGCCAGTTTGTTTTCCTCCAGGTGCAGCAGTGAACCTCACTCTAGTTACACCTGAAAAAGCCATCAAACTGGCTGCCAATGATGTCTTCAGGCAGAAGCTCTCTAAGGATGGGTAATGCAGTTTTTGTTCCTCACTAATAAATCATGTGATGTAGCTATAATAAATAACCAATCAAGCTACAGTAAACATGCTGATAAAATATAGCCTCGCTCAGTGTGTTATACTATAGTAGATGGGGCATTTAATTTGTGCAGTAAGTAATCAAGTAAGCCAGCCTAGGTTTTTCTTTAACTTGAACAATTCAGTCTTTTGTTTCTGTTACATTCTACCATGGATGAATAATATCCACAGGCTCTGGCAAGATCTGGCCAGTAAACTCATGTTTATAATTATTTAAAGGGGCACCTACAAAATTACCAGCAATACTCTTTAAAATAGTAAATCTCTTAAACTAGGGTCCTAAGGACCCCAGGCTGCTACATCACAGATGCTCACTGGACTCACTTCTGCGTATCTGTTAGTGACACTGGTCTGTGTCTGCAGTCATTTGCCACTGTGGGGGGAGGTACTGGCCGGGTGTGGGGCTGGAACCTGTCAGGTGGTGGTCACCACACCCATGGAGATGCTAAAGATCCAGCTACAAGATGCAGGAAGGCTTGGTGAGTTCTTTACTGTATTTAATACTAAACTAAAAGAACATTTATATACACCCACTGGCAACTTTACTACGTACACCTGGCTAATACTGGGTCAGACCCCATTTTGACTTCAGAACTGCCTTAATTCTTCGTGGCATATATTCAACAAGGTGCTGGAAACATTCCTCAGAGATTTTGGTCCATACTAACATGATATCATCATGCAGTTGCTGCAGATTTGTCGACTGCACATCCATGATCCAAATCTCCTGTTCCACCACATCCCAAAGGTCGTTTGTTGGATTGAGATCTGGTGACTGTGGAGAGCATTTGAAAACAGTGAGCTCATTGTCATGTTCGAGAAACCAGAGATGATTTGAGCTTTCGAACTTGGTGAGTTATGCTGCTGGAAGCAGCCATCAGAAGATGGGTACACTGTGATCATAAAGGGATGGACATGGTCAGGAACAATACTCTGGTAGGCTGTGGCCTACTCAATTGGTACCAAGGGGCCCAAAGTATGCCAAGAAAATATTGCCCATCACACCACCACCAGCCTGAACCGTTGACATGAGGCAGGATGGATCCATGCTTTCATGCTTTTTACACCAAAATCTGTCCCTACCATCTGAATGTTGCAGAAGAAATTGAGAGTCATCAGACTAGCCATTGTTTTACCAGTTTTCTATTGTCTAGTTTTGGTGAGCCCATGTGAACTGTAGCATCAGTTTCCTGTTCTTAGCTGACAGGCGTGGCACCTGATGTGGTCTTCTGTTTAGCCCATCTGCTTCAAGCTTTGACGTGTTGTGTGTTCAGAGATCAAAACAACGTTTTTGCCCAGAGAACTGTCGCTCACTGGATATTTTCTCTATTTTTGACAATTCTCTGTAAACCCTAGAGATGGCTGTGTGGGAAAATTCCATTAGATCAGCAGTTTCTGAAATACTCAGACTAGCCTGACTGGCACAAACAGCTATGGCATGTTTAAAGTCACTTAAATCACCTTTCTTCCCCATTCTGATGCTCAGTTTGAACTTCAGCATGCCATCAGGACCATGTGTATACGCCTAAATCCAGTGAGTTACTGCCATGTGATTGGCTGATCAGATGTGAACAGGTGTGCCTAATAAAGTGGCCAGTAAATGTAAATGTAAAAGGATGTGATATGCTGAACGTCTTGTATGAAGTAAATGAAACTGGACTTTTCTCAAACAGTTAGACTTATTGTTTATAGTTATTATGGATGAATTGTATATTATGAAAAACCAAAAGGTTGGCTGCCATCTTTTGTTCATTCACAAAAAACATTAACAGTTGCAGGATTACATTACCCTCCCTGTGTTTTCTAACCTGGGAAAGTGTTTATCCATTAGCTGCACAAAGGCCAATGGCAGCTCCAGCACAGGCTGCTGCTCCTGGTCCAGCTCCATCGTTGGTGGCCCCCTCGCCACAAGCCCGCTCAACTCCACCACCACGACCCTCAGCCACAGGCATCACCTTGGAGCTGCTGAAGACTCATGGTCTAGCTGGTCTCTACAAAGGGGCAGGAGCCACCTTGATGAGGTAAACACACATAACACTCACTCCCACCATTTCACTTGTAATGTAAATGTATCTTTTTTTTTTTACTATTTCAGAATTAAGTCAAACAAGACAAACAGGCCATAATGACATTCTGTTCACATTATATAGCTGTGCAAACAATGGATATTTTCAGAATATTCAGTTATTTTAACCAAGACAAACACTTCTACTGCATTTTCACATATTATATAATGTCTGTTATATATACTTTTTATATGTTGGCTTCATGTTGAATATTGCAATACACAAATGTTTCAAGCACACTGACTCTCCTTCTATTCAGCTCTGTCATCAGTGCTTTAACGAGTTGATTTTAGATTGCATAACTCATACTGTGTTTGCTGTCTTTGACATCTCCGGTAATCAACACTAATCAATAGATTCCTGCAGCTATGTCTGGCTGCTATGCTGCAGTTGAACAGGTTCACGTGTTTCTCTCATGACCCCATCTTCTGCCAGTCTTTTTTCCCCCACTAATTCTCAACACAGCTTTTCCATCATGTTCTTTCTTTTCCTTCTCATTTCAGCTAACCATTTCAAATCATATCTTTCAGGGATGTCCCCTTCTCTATGATCTACTTCCCGCTATTTGCCAACCTTAATGCGCTGGGCCGGGAAAGTGTAAGTGGGCAGGCCGATGTGCAGGCCCAGGCACCGTTCTGGCAGTCCTTTGTGGCAGGCTGCTCCGCTGGCTCAGTGGCAGCTGTGGCAGTTACACCGCTGGATGGTGAGTAGGAGACAGAGAGACTCACAAATATATGATTATATACCTTCTTGGTGTATTGTATTTACCTTATTAGGAAAGACCATTTTACTTACTTTATGATAATTTATGTTTAAAGACGGTGCAACTTCCAAGGAAAGTAATTTATTTTTCCATTCACAAATAAAAGGTTACATTTTTAAGTAATAAAGTACAACAATGCCCAATTTAACAAACTCAGTGGTTTTGTTGCCTCATTGGGTCTGGTATCACTAGTGGCTTATGGATGCTAATGTCAGTCAATTGTTTACTTACTCATTATCCTCTCTATAATGTACACTCAATGTCACGTAATTTCTGTATCTATAAAATGCAAAGCACCGCAATGTGTGCTTGTTAGTTTCATTCTGTTGAGAGTTTTTTGTATACGCAAAGATAGTGTACAAAGATCAGTTTAATACTTCTACTAAACTGATGTTTTATTTTTAATTCTCACATAGTAATAAAGACCCGTCTGCAGACCTTGCAGAAAGGTGCAGGGGAGGACACATACAGAGGAATTTTTGACTGCACAAGGTAACCCTGTATTACCATATTTACTTCCTTAATACAGTATTTATTAGTGTAACCAGCCTAGTAACACTGCCTTTCTTGTATTTCTTGCCTTTTCCCTCTCTGATTCCTTTGCAGGCGCATCATAAGACGAGAGGGTCCATCAGCATTCCTGAAGGGTGCAACATGTCGTGCATTAGTCATTGCTCCACTTTTTGGCATTGCCCAGGGTGTCTACTTTCTTGGGGTCGGGGAGACAGTGCTAGGTTTGTTGGGATAGCAGTGCTAAGCACCAGTGGCAGCGGTTGTGTTGTTTCTGTGCAAATAATATGCTGCTTTTGTTACTCAGTGAGCAGAGAATACAGAGACAGAGGGGAAATACAGCCACAATCCACTAACCAAAGGAAGAGCAAAGGTCAGAATATACATGAAGGAGGCTTCATTTACTAATATGTGGGCTAGCACGTTCACACTAATGTTTCTCTAGGTTTTTACATGCTGTAAACAAATTCCTGCGTATGTGTGTGTGATTAATATCAGGGTATGTGTCCCAAGCCGTCTTGGTTATCCCAGGGTGGTTCCCGCCATATGCCTGGGCCTGTTCCTTTCACCTAAGACAGATTTTTATTTCCCTGGGAGAACTGGTGCATGGTATTTGAGCCCACTAACTTAAATGCCTACCAATCTGACCATTTCTTGGGCCTGCGCGTCATCTTACTGAGAACTTCATTTTTCAAGCTTCGTCTAAAACCCTTTACAGACACAGAATATATAACATCTCTGGCCTCACCCATCTGTTAAAGAGACTGCATCATCTTATGGTTTTATGTTCACGTTTCTCATGGGTTCAGACTTCACTCACAAAAGTGGCAGAGAGACCCCACAGTACATGTTAATACGTATAAAAGAATGAACCAGGGGCAAAGAGTATTGCCTGTGTCGGCTTAAGTGAAGTCTACACACACTTTTGAATGTTATCTCTTCTTTTTTGACTTGGAGCAGGGTTTCTTTCAGTGTGTGCTGCCGAGAGAGCCATACCCAGCCCATTCCACACACAAACTCCGCAACAGAGATCTCTCCTTGATTGAAAATGGCAAAAAATTATGAAAAAAATGACTGCTTTCAAGGGCATTCTCTAGTCAACTAAGGAATTCATAAAGATGCACTAAAGATATGCAGTTGTAATCTTATGCATGTCTATCTCTTAATATGACGGGATGTATCTGCACTTGTGCTGTGTCGAAAATGATATGAAAATGTTACTAAACCCCCAACCTTTTAGGGAAAACTGACTAGGATGCTCATTCAGGCATCATGTGTGTACCTGTTTGAAAGGGGCTTAATGTTGTATAATGTTTTATGTCAGAGTATAAACTTTATTTAGCTCTTCTTTAAAAGCCAATCACTTAGACTTCAGAGTGTGATGTCTTTCCTGAAAAAGGGGCTCAATATCCTTCTGCTCACTCTGTTAAGCACCCCTCCCACTCCCAGAGTAATCTCAGAATCTTTCACTGGACTTGGAGGTGCTGCCTGCCAGTGTCTCTGAGGTCATTTGTTAATCTGATGGTAATGCTTTAATCCCTGCATTAGCATACAATATACACTAACAGACTGCTCACTTCCTGCTTAAAAGCCACAGGTTTTAGCCTGCAACACCACTATCTCACAGACTTGACTTCCTCTTCTCCACAGTTTGTGAGAGTTTAAATAAAACCTTGGAGTCGCCTTGGGTTGATTTTACTTCTTACTTACAGTTAAACACAAGATGCTTCAAATGATATGCGCACAGTAACTAAAGAAAATGCAATTAAGGCCTTATCATTGCTGATAGTTTCAAAAGCATCAAAAATGTAAGTCTTAAATCAGTGGAATTGGTTGTGTTGAAATATTGATCTGGTACTTGAGTCCAATTTCAGCGAGGACAATTTTAATTGTTAGACCCATGGAGGGAGTATGGCAACTTGACTAGCCAACCGTTTGCCATTACTGAATCCCACTGGGCGCCACTAAAAGCTTTTTTTTACATTTTTAATGCAAGACACATTTTGATGTGGATACTGTACCTAGGCTACTACATTTTCCTTACTGTAGAATGAATATAGCCTGAGTAAAGTGTTTGTTTACAAGCTGTAAATAAAGATATCGCATACATGCCGATTTCTCTGTCACACAAATTTATTTGGTATCTTGTTAATTGCTTTAGAACAATGTTAAGCACCTCTGAGTACACACATACATACAAAAGCTATGTTTATTATATTTTCAAGTGCATGGCTTTCTGTAGTCTACAAATATGTAGACAAAGTATGTGCAGGTATCTTTGGTTTAAATATGCAGCTTGCTCAGTTCACTCAACTTGAAACAACTGAAGACAAACAAACAATTGTAATGCCACTAGAACATAAATGAGTCATTTAGATAACCCCAGGAGAAGACAAATAGAGGACATTCCAACATAAGTGCACTTGCTGAATTATTACTTAGTCCATCAGCATTTAGAAATATATGAACACTCCCTTTGCATCTCAATAATGGCAGGTGGTTATAGACTCGTGTGCTTTATGGTGATGGTCTGTCGTCACCTTAAATATTCCACCAGTGCCCACAGTGCTCTCTTCATATCCACTGTTAATCCACAAACTTGCGGTTGGGGTTGGCACCAAACAACTCCACTCTGATTTCAGGCATCATCTGTCAGGGAGATAGCCAGGATATGGATATAAGTACATACAAAGAAACATTTGGTGACTTACCGCAGGGAAATAGTGGAGAAACATGGAAAAACAAATGCTTCCATGTTTATTTAATGTCATAGTCTTTGAACAGAATTGAATGATTTGCAAACCATTTAAATCCAAATTTGACTAACAACAGGCAGTAGTTCTAGATCTTGTGTTTTTCTTTTCATGTCCACTTTTAACTTGTTCACTTGTGTTTACTGACAATGGCTTTTAAAAGTCTACCTAAACCCATACAGGGATTTCTGCTACAGAATCATGCATCTTTTTTTTAAACTCAGGTGGCCCTTCAGTGTTATTGTGTGGCCTTGCAAATTGCCGATTCTTCTGATGATATTATACACCACAGATGATACTGAAATTGTTTGCAATTTTATGCAAAGAAATGTTACAGTTAACTATTTGACATCCCTCCCCATATATGTTTAAATAAACAATCAAATTTCTCTATTTCAATATTTGATATTTTGTCTTTGTACTATTTACAAATAAACATAGGCTTTAAATGATTTGCAAATCATTGCAGTCTGTTTTGTTTACATTTAACACAGGATCCCA
>VVAS01028125.1:1624-11752 GCA_015103295.1 Ptychochromis oligacanthus
TTTCCTTCCACCACTGCTGTTTGGGTTTGTTATAACCAATAATCCAAGAATAATGTGCCGCTAGTATCTTTGATTTATTGGCTTTCTTTTTTCTATTCTAGGAGCATCTTTCCTTGAAGAAATACATTGTGGATATTTTGACGGACAGCTCTGTTTCTTCTGAAAGCATGAAGGATGGAGAAGAGCGGCAGAAGGCACGAAAGAAGGCCAAGAAGCTCCGTGCCAGGATGAACTCCAGGTAATCCGTCCATTTTCTCTCTCTTACTGTCTGTCGTTGTCTGTCTCCCTCACCATCCTCTCACAGGGAGGAGAGGAGGCGAGGACAAACCTCTGCCAGGACTTTTTTATGAGTGACAAGGAGATGGAAAGCAGATGTTATGTGCATCCTGGCTTTCTACAAGGTAACACTGATGATGTTAATTTATGACCACTTTCTGTGATTGGAGAGCAAGGCTGCAAATCGATCCGTGGGTCCCTGGCTTTCACCTGTAAAGAGCTTTCCTCCAAATTGCTGCCATGGCATTGCCAAATCTGAAGCCTTGCTCGGGATCCACGATGTATGTTCAAGTATGTATGAGCCATGCCTATTTTTCTTGTTCTGAGTTATTGATTTTTAAATGAGGTATCAAAGAAAATCAATAGCAATCAACAAATAGGAGGTGACGCCGCTGTGTGTCAGAACCTGGACCTGAGCTCAATCAATTTAGCTGGCTGTCAAAACAGCGAGGGAGGGAAGAGAGGGGACAGACATAACAGACAGAACTTGCGTGAGATGGTGTTGATGCCTTTTTATTGGGAGGATTGTGAGATGCGCGCCCCGAAAAAAAGATGCACACTAAAGAATTAAAGAGTCATAAATCAAATTATTACTTCCATCAAACTTGGTCAGTGGCTGTAAAATCACCTATATTAACACTAAATGTGTGTATAGTAGACAATAATAAAGTCATATATTTGTACTCATCTGCTTTATAACTGCTTTTTCCCTTTTTGCTTTGTTTTCGCTCAGCACTGTTGGTCCAGTACTGCTCATGACGCATCGTCCTCCATCGCTGATTAGTGAAAACTGATCCCAAAAGTGAATTTGATAACTCGTTGTTACTGGTCAGGAACCGTATCAAAACAACACTAGTCTTTTCAGTTTTAATGTTTGTTTTTACAAGCGAGTTTGAAGATGTAATTAAATGAACACAGGGCTGTCACACACCACAGGAAGAACATAAAGCCTTTATATACACCCAAAAATGCCAATGTAATGATGCGACTGTGACACCAGAGGTAGAGCAGGTGTTGCAGGGCAGCATTGGTAGTTTGGCCCCGCTGCCCCTCCTGTCCACAGTGCGTTGAGTGTCCTTGAACAAACCCTGAGATCTAGTCAGCACCTTGAGCACATGTGCGTGCACGGGTGTCCTACTCACTTTGGAAAGTGCTGTAGTGCACTCTGTTTACCATTAACACTGTAATGGAGGGTGTGTTGATAATGTGATCTTAATGGTTGTGCATAAGAAATCCATTTTACTAGTCATTTGTTTGTTTCCTGCTGCTGTCTCCATATTCACTACCACTCATGAAGTCTATGGTTGGATAGTGGAATAAACACTTAGTATTTTGGGGGAGGCAAGGGCAGGACTCATCCATCCATGTAATAACATCAGTCATGTTTATTTCAAAAACGGTCATCTTTATTCACCTGAAATGACTTCAGTACATGCCAAGATGAGTTATTCAGATATACTGCCTTGACAGGTTATCCAGAGCATTTTTCATGTGTGTTTGTTTTTTTTTTCGTTTTTTTTTTTGTTTTGTTTCCTGTGAGTCCTCTCTTCCAGTTAAGACTGGCTGTGGTGGACTAATAAATTTCAGCCTTTGTTATCACAGAAGTCTGTGTCCTTTTTGTGAGTGTAGGCTGACCTAAAGATCCTCCAAAATCTTGTAACAGTTAACCTGTGAATATGACCACGAGTGAGTTTTCTACAATTTTAATGATTTATTTGCAGTTAAGAAGAAGGTATTTATTCCAAAGAGGCAGCTACAGGCTGAAACAGCCTTTCTGCTGCAATGTTTTATTCTGAGCTCTGCTGTTTTTGGCTTTGTGAGGCTCAGCGGTACTGAGAAAGTGACAACATGATCTGCCTCTGTTCACCGTCACTCACGCACCAGCCCCGCTGAGACCAGCACTCAAAGGCAGCAGGCCTTCAGAGGTAATAAATAACACAGAACCCCTGTAAACATAAAGGTGAGCTGCTTCACCACTGGGTGGAAATGAACCGTTTTATTGGAACACCGTATGGTGTCCGTAAAACGTAAGTGTTTCTCACAGGACTTTTCACTAGGCCTACATGTAGCCGTGTTTTCATAAAGTGGCATACACACTTTAGCCCACTTAGTTGGCTTACCTACTCTAATAATACATTTTTTTGGAAAGGAAAATAAGCTATTCAAATTTAATGCAAGTAGCCTGTCAGTGTCAGGATGAGTTCTGAACTTGGAAAGCAGAGTCTTCACTCAGATATGAGCTTCTCGCCTGTTTCTTATTGCTTGTGGTTTGTTTTGACTTGTATGTGAAGATACACCTGATGGAGTATGGAGTCCAGCATGAGGTGCTAAACGTGGCCTTAACTCATGTTACCCACCCTGCTGCCTTAGATAAAGGAAAAAAAGGAGGTGCTCATAAAGAAAAAACATACATCTTTAACACACAGACGAGCTAAATGGGTTACAGTGAATTATTGAAGTATCACTTTTCTGTAGGTTTTACCACTTGTTAATGCCCCAAAAAATGCATCTGTATTGCATTGTAGCCATGGTTTGGATGTACCCATAGAGGAAAGTATTTGTAAATAAAACAGAGGTAAAAGGAGTCAAGATCCACTGTGTTATGAAGTGCTTATAGTCTCACTGCAGAATTGGGCTTTCTCAGTTATTGCTGAACACTAAGATTTATTGCCCATTTTTACATGACTGTAATGAATTGTGAATGAATTGTGTAGCAATTGCTCCCTGTTTAACCTGATTAGATATAAACCTGTCGGATTAATATTGTAATATCACGAATGGCAAACAGAGTGGATATAGTAGTTCAGGCCCTTATTAAAGCAAGTCTGTGCTACCTATTTATCCTGCTCACATGACATATAAAATCGCTATATATTCAGAATGAGTACTGAATTATGGCGCTTAGTGATATTTTTATCCTTGCTCACAACATTAATTGAAAATGAGATCTAATGCAGTAAAAATATACTTTCTTTTGTTAAATCATTTTTCTTTTCTGGTAGTACTGCTGATCTTACAAATTGTTTAGATTTTTACCTTTAAATTCATTCAAAATAACCTGTGTAATTAGTTAAATGGACTAGTACTTTTCTATATAGCACTTTTCTACTGTTACTAAGCACTCAAAGCACTTTTTAGCTAAAAGCCACATTCACTTATTTGCACACAGATTCATCCAACGCTTTTTCTGTCCGTTTAAGTGCATACATGTGTTGGACAACTTGTGTTCAGTATCTTGGCCAAGGACACTTTAACATGCGGACTAGAGGAGCTGAGGATCGAACCACTGTCTTCCGATCAGTAGAGGACACGCTCTACCTTTGAGGCCCATGCATAAACAAAATTAATATTGATACCTTCTTTCTGAATGCTCAGATATATGCCCTGGCTATCCACGTGTAAGGTTTTTAGTGTCTTGTTGTCTTGGTCAAATTATGAAGTGAATTATCAGTTTCTTTTGGATGATTGATCTGTTGTTCACAATCTCTTGTGTTCAAGGGCAGACTTTGGTTTTCACCAGGTATGGCCTGCTGGAAGAAATCCACTTGTCGTCTTCCAGGAAGAGTTTGATTCTATCAGTGTAACTGGAAGATGCTTTGTCAGCCTCTGATCAATAGTTACTCATGTCTGGGAATCTGTGATTGACAGACAGATGGCCCTCTACACAACCCATTTTCACCCACAAACATGAACAAACACAAAGTTTGCCTTTTTCAGAGTCGGGCTGTTGACTAAAGCCGCAGAGATGGCAGTCCTCTAATAGCTGTGGCCTTTTAAGAGGGGATGCATTCAAAACACTGGTTGTATTGCATCTAACCCCCATTAACTGTTTGACAGCTAGGGCAGTAAAGAACTCTAGCCTCCTTCTTAAAAATGGCAGGAGGGAATTAATCCTTGGTGACATGAGTAGATGGCAGCAAAACACCAGTCCCTGCAGTGCTGCTGTCTGATTATTTTAAGCTAAGTTACATGGTGATTGGCTGACAGGCCAAATAAACAGTCTCGTTTTGAAGTATTTTCTCTCTCTCTCTTCACACTTTGATCCGTCGTGTTCTTTACTGACGAGCCAAACACTTTTTTTCCTGGGATTCAAAGACAGTTTCCTACTTCTCTCTCTTTAGAGCAAAGGAATATGAGACATCAATGGAGGCAAAGACTCAGGTCCCTGACTCCCCATACAAGGCCAAGTAAGTGTTTTCCGTTTTTTCATAATTTTGACATTTTTCTTCAGTATTAATATTTTACCCTGATGTTTGTAGGGCTACAGCTAAAAATCTTCCCTTTAAAAAACAAAACAAAAGATCTATTGCTTACTTTTTCAGTCATATATTTAAATAAAATAAATATAAACATTTTAAATGTTATATTTGTTCATTCATATTTAATTTTTCTAATGTGTACCTAAAATTGACTTAGAGTTAGTTGATCATCAAATTTTTTTTTGTTGTAGATTGACTCAGTTAATTGATGAAACATTTCAGCTTTACAGGTAGCATTAAAATCTTAAATTAAGGAATGGTGTTTTAACAGATGTAAATTAACTTTTGCCTCTTATGTTCAGGTTGCAGCGGTTGGTGAAAGACCTGCTGAAGCAGCTGCAGGGCCAAGACAGCGGGCAGTGGGCTAACAACAAAGTGTCTGGTCTGGACCGAACTCTGGGAGAGATCTCTCGCATCTTAGAGAAGCAGGTAGAGAAACACATGAATGATACAGACAATGCTTTTCACTAGACAGTGGATTTAAGTGTATGTTGGGTTTTTTTTTTTCTTGGCTCTATATCTTGTTTTTATGCACCTAAAGCCTTGCCTTTCTTTAATATAAAGGCCTATCACAGAGGTTTTTGTGTGCATAATATACTTCACATAGAACAGTCTGCCTCAGTGCAGAGGTCATGCCACCCGTCTCTTCAGTGATAAGTTGTGTTTTTGCTTTCTCCATACTAACTTGCCTTTGGTTATTGGCTAATGAAGACCAGATTAACAGTGTTTACACTATGCACATGGTACCAATAGAGGAGCTTCCTAGCACGAGAGCACACATTGTCTCCTGTCTGTGTGGTTTGCATGACTCAGATGTCATTGGTTTAGACAATGCTAAATTGGATTTCCAGATGAAATGTCATTGATGCACAAGACTTTCATATTGTAAAAGATATTTTAATTTGACTTTTAATTTAACTTTTACAAAAGGAGCGGTTAGCTTTTTTAAAATACTCCACCCACAGCTGTATAAATATATATGATTTTCAGATGTAACGGCAGACATTCACAACTACAGCTGAGTTGAAACATCTGCCCCAGAAGCTTTGTTCCATGTTTTTGTACAGTAAAACTCACATCATTTTGAGACTGAGGGTTGGAATTAAAGCACCTGCCACCATGTTTATGATGAGGAGAATATACGGCCCACTTCCTGTAATGAGGCATAAATTTCTTGCCAAGTTGTGGTTTGAGCCATCAAAACATCCCACTGAGCATGCCTCTGGGCGTGAAGATAGAGACATTATGGTGTCCCATCAGTGGTGACGGGGACGGCTGGAGAGGCTATTACTGAATTTCCCCAGGGAGGCAAAGAATAAAGTGGCAGAGGTGGGTGGCACGGTGTCCTATAAGGAGAGAGGAGGAGACCAGTGTGATGTGAGTAGCACACAAGCTGTTACTACATGTCGGCTCCTCCCCTCGGCTCCATATGCTCCCAGTGGGAGGTCAGAGGTCAGTGGGCCAGTGGAAATGGGCTGCATTCAACAGTGGTGTCACTTGCAATAGGCTAATCAAGTCTGGGGCTTTTTGCTTTGTCTTTTTCCTCAGTTTAAAAGCAAGTCTTTAAACTATTTTTTCAAGCTCTGCTTCACCATCTTCCAGTGGTAACCACCCAAAGCTGTATAGAATCACGATTAGCCAATGAGGCAGTCTGGGGAGTACTTCTCTCCTTAATCCCTTGACAAAGTCAAATAAATAGAGTCTCCATCAGCATGGCTGCCTGGCCCCTGAGTCACTTCAAGTCGGGGCCATTTTGATTATTTGACCTAACAAGCATCTCTCATGTCATTGACTCACCTAGAGATTTGTTTTTCTCCCCATATCTGATTCAGTCTCCACTTTCTCTGCTAATCCCTTAGACAACACCCAACGCTGCTCTTCTGTGCTGCTGCTTCGGTCCCACCCCCCACCGCTCACTCCTTCTTTACTCTCTCGGCTATGTCTAGTCTCTGACCCCACTGTGTTTCTCCCTCTGTGGCCTCTAATGGTTTTTCTTGTGTCAAACCTGATTTTTTTTTTTTCTCCCTCACTTAGGGTGATTGAGAAAAGCAATTCTCCCAATGTGCTGGCCCTTTCTTTCTGCTGCACATTTGCCTTATTATTAAGCACTTGTATTTATATAAGTGTTTACCACTGCCTTCAGCTGAAGCCTGTCTAGAAAAGGACAAGAACATGGTGTTCTGACAGCCAGATACCGCGGCAAGCATCTACATTTTTATTTGGTAGCTGTCAGAGCCTGGTTTGGACGAGTATTGGGACCGGTGGGAGTTGGATCATTGTATTTGGGGACATGGGGGAAGGTGAGGGGCAGAGTGGAAGGATTACAGGGTTTCTTGCTTGGGCCTCCAGCTGACTGACAGGTAAAACCCAGATCAGCAGTGTCAGAGGTTTTTCCCAAAAAAACCAGAAGCACATTATTTAGTTAACTTAAAAATGTTCTTTTTTTATATAAGCAATATGTTGTTCTGGCACATTTTAATTGAAGTCTTACAGTGTTGCACATTAATATTTGATTTAAAGCAAACTGTTTATTGTGTAGAGAGTTACAAACTCAGATGTTGTTGTTGTCAGACAAGCCATTTTCACACAATCACTGCAGCCCTGAACTTTTTTAGACTTTTTTTGCTTGGTGTAGGTGCATAATCACCTGGTGTATTCACAGCTAGCGAGTCGTCATCCTGTGTCCTGCCTGCTGCACTCCCTGCTCAGGCAGCTGCATTACCTAACCCAAACAGTATTTCCAGCAGTGAGAAAAGCCTCTTAAGTGGACTGTCTCTTGCTTCGTGCTACATGTAACAAAGGAAAAGTCCTGATGCTGTCTGACACTGATCTGATTCCTCATATTTCTTGTTTGTCTTTCTGTTTTTCCCATTTACTATTTAAAAAAAAAAAAAAGTTCTTCAAATGCATCAGTGCTTAAATATGTGGTAATCCAATGAATCAAACATAAATTAGTCTTACTCATTTTAAATCTAAGCTGACATGATTAATTAGTTTTTCTAAATTATCATTTTTGAAGTCATTCTTCAAACAAAACTTTCAGATATTTGTAAGTTTTATGTCTTTAATTTGGATTTTTATATCAGACCTGTATATCACTGATTGGAGTTTTTCTTTACCCTAACCAGATGGAGAAGATAATTTTAAAAGATGATCCTGCACGTTAGTGGAAAATGAAAAATGTCTTTTAGTTTCTGCTGCAGTGTTACAGAAATGAAATTGTAGGCTGTCATTTCTTTCTCAAACAGCCTTGTTATTTCTCCACCGTGAGACCAACAGGGAGTGAAATAGCATTAAACCTCTTAGTGTATTAGTTTTAACTAAAGGCTGTCTGTGGTTTCGGTGGTAGGTTTGGGGTTTTTGTGGCCTTTTGATTAATCATGTTTTTTTTTTCTTAAAATAAACACAGTTTGTGAATGTAGAGCAAATGTGGAAATGGATAATTCCACACAGCCTCCTTAATCATACACCATTATGACTTGTATAAACATAAGTTTATACTTAAAAAATTTAGACTTTAAAATGTTTACTCCTGCAGCCTTGTTGTGGTTTACAGAAGACTTGGCCCACTGTATAATGATGAAATATATGTGAGGAGATGGATACTTAGTTGTGAGGGGCTGAACCCTTGACGTGAAGACACAGATGAAAGTTTAAGTCTTTCCTTAATTTACTTTGCCCGTTGTTTTCCATCTTGTGGGGCAGCACAAGCTCCTCTCTGCTTTAATTGAATTGTCTGGTGGTAGGAGACTACAAAAAGCAATTTCTGCTGGTCACTGTTCCAGAAAATACCACCTGCTTTGGTTCTCCCATCAGCTGGAGTAACAATAGTTACCCAGGATGATAATTAGGTTAATTCCCCCGATGTGTAATTCAGGAGCTATCTTTGACTTTCACTTTGCTGCTTGGTGGAAGCACCTTCTTTTTTTTTTCTTTTTCTTTTTTTTTTGAGGGAAAACTAGTTGCTCATCCTATGATGTGTATTATTGTAGCTTTTACCAGGCTGCTACCAGTCAAAGACCAATTACACTTTCAAGTACCATTACTGGACTTTAAATTATGGCTATATCTGGGATATGGTTAGCCTAGTTTCATGCAAAGAATTAGAGCAAGGAATAACATTTAGCCTACAGTAAATTTTTATGTCCATGAAGTAACTGAAGTCTCTGACCACTGAAAATGTTGTGCACTGGATTTCATAGCCCACACTGTAACTATCAAATTGCCTTTGAGGTGTACAGACACATTTTAGGTCATAACTCAAGAAGTCATACTGAAATTCTTACCAGAATGTCAGACAATATCTAATAGGATGAAATGAAAAGGTAAAGACATTTTATAGAGAAAATGTCAAAGGTCAGCTTCACGGTGTCTGCAAAAAGACACAACAAGAAATGCAACTTAAACTTGACTAACTGAAGTTGCATACTAGAGGCATACTAGATTTTTTGTCGACAAACCAACTGACAATGCTATCATCACAATGATATGTAGCCACAAATATGCTCTCGAACGACTCAGCTTTGTCATTAACCCAAACCATGCAACATTACAGTGTGGGCAAAGTCTTAAGATTTGGTTCAACTATTTGTTTTCCCTTGGTCCTCTCTTTGAGTTAAGGTGGTCACAATGAATAGGGAGGGAACTGATAACTGATAATCTAATCTTATCTACTCTGGGAAATACACTTATTTGCAGTCTTACCCAAAGCGTTGGAGTATCCTATTGGGAGCACTGGATGGAGGATCTTTATTGTAGCTGTCTGTCAGGAATGTAAGTTGTGAATCCTCTGATCTTAGAGAAACAAAGCACGGTTTTCATTCTGTTAAGTATGCATGCAAATTCAGCTTACTGTGCATATGTGCTGTCACTGTAATTACCTTCATATGAACACAAATCCTGTTGCCCTGCCTTGTGTCTGTAAAAAGGATACATCATCGCCAGATGCTTGTTCTATTTGCTTAGAAAGTCAACTGCATTTCAAGGCAGCAAAATCAGCATTTGTAGACCACAGGCTGCTATCATACAAATACAAGCCTTTATTTAAGCATTATGGTTTATTGAAATGTGTGTCCTCACACTCCATTTTTGTTTTCTGGAGACCACCTAAGGGTAGTAGTTCAGGTAGTTTGAACTTAATCCCTTCACTTGTATTGTTCCAGATACATCTGTCAGCAGAGCAGGAAAGGAACTAGTGAGCAAGACAGTATTTTCTGGTTATTCCAGAAGACAGCCAGGACTGGGCAGGTCCCAGTTACCTCCTTTAATACCATTTGATAAGCTGCTATGAAAGAGCTGCCTTTTCTCATTTAGCCCAGAAGCTTTTAGGTCGGTGTGTTGATGAGAGGGTGAAGAGAGGGGTTAAGCCAAGCTCAATAATCGAGACCTAATTGATTAAACATGGAAACTCCTGGCAATCCAAAGAAAGGAAGTCACAATTAAGGTCTTTTACAAACACCACTTTGACTCTTGAGACTGTCATAGAGAACTTTCTCATTATGTTTAAGGCAAAGGGTATTTTGTGTGTTAAATGTTTTTTTTTTTTTTTTTTTTTTGTTTTTTTCCCGGATTTTAAGTGTTTTTTTTTTTGCGG
>VVAS01028140.1:1449-12685 GCA_015103295.1 Ptychochromis oligacanthus
AAAAAAAAAAAAAAAAAAAAAAAATAATTTTCTATTTTTTTTTATTTAAAAACTTTTTTTTATTTTTATTTAATAAAAAATTTTTTTTTTTTTTATTTTTTTTTTTTTTTTTTTTTTTTTTTTAAATAACCTATTATTTGTGTCTAAATTTAGGTGTTTTATATAATGTGCTGGTAGACATAAGGTCTAGGAATATTAGACCTTAGACAGCAACATACAGATACACACACAACACAAAAAACAAAAAAACAAAAAAAATGAAAATGGTCCTAGTTGCCGATGAGCCGATATCACCTCTGGTTTAAATTTACTACCGCACATATTGGATATTTCTGCTTTCATTACTGTTTATTTCACATCATTGTCACCGTTAGTTAATCATTTGCATTCACAGCTCCATGCACACAACAACCACAGTCTGTCCAGCATAAAATGCCAAATCTGTGTCCATCTCTGAGAGCAACCAAATATATTCCAACTGAAATAAGGAGAAATAAGACATCTTGCCATCTGAATAGCAAAAGACTTCACCCTGCTTTTAACAAACCTCAGATTCCCAAATCAATCTGAATTAAAGTATTTGATTACCAGTTTCCTAGCAACCCAAGACCATGGCCATCTGTTGCTTCTGCAGACAGACGAGTCGGCCTGCGCTGTAGCCAGCAGGGAGGAATTCCACCACCCTTTCCATTTTTCAAGCTTCTGCAGAGGTCCTTGTTTTATTCCAAAAGACAGAGAAAGACCCAAAAGGGTAAAATTTGCAGTGTCTACGAAACTCATCAGAAATACTGTTTTCCAGAGTGCATTCTGTTCAATAATTTAGCTGTGGACTGAAGGAAAAACTGAAATATACATACAGAAAAATGGCCCACTCTGTTCCATGGAGGTCCTGGGAGAATGGCACATTTCCTCTAACACAGTGGACTTTGAAACCAAATTGTAGATACATGGAGAAAGGGGATCAGTTTGAGTTCATCTCGTGACAACACCTGCCAATATAAATTTGCACCACACGTTTGAGAAGAAGCACTAAGAGAAATTCTCAGTAGTGAATGTATCCCTTTAAAGCATTGGCTCTTACCCTTTCATGAAAGTGACCCATCCATCCACTTTCTTATTCTCTTAACCACTTAACTAACATAGGGTCACATGGGGTCTGGAGCCAGTCCTTCATAGACAAGCACACAATTGCACATCCACACCTATGGACAGTTTAGAATCACAAGTTAACCTAATAAGTATGTCTTTGAGCTGTAGGAGGAAACCCACACAAGCACAGGAACAGCATGCAAACTCCACACAGAAAGGGTTGATATAACCAGGAAGTTCAAACTAGGAACATTCTTCCTGTAGAACCTGTCACCTCACAGCAAGAAGGTTGGATAAACAGTCAGGAAACTTGGATGTTCAGCTCCCTCAGTGGGATGATTTAACATGCACTGAGGCAGTGAGGTGCTCCCCTCGGAGCTGAGAAGGGCTCAAGAAACGTTCCAGACTATTTTCAGTCATAAGACTGGAGATACATAGTTTGAAGATGGGAATCGTCTTTTCACTGAAACACACCTTGCACTGATTTCCAAAAGGCAATCAGTGGCTTCTCTGCAAACTTCTGGTTGGTCACCAAAGGTTATCCTCTACTGTGAAAACCAACTGGATGGTCCAAGTGAAGCCACACTTTATTTGGAATAGTCTAAATACCATGGCAATAAAAGTATTGTGGCAGTCACTGTGGTTTTACCAGCCTGTAGGTATTATCCAAGTATGCTATACAAATACATACATATAATGAGTAATTATTTTTATTTTATGTTTTTATTTTGTTTTAATTTATTCTAGCACTCATTTTTTTAATGAAAGCATCAGAAGCCAGTATGTTTATATTTTTTAACCTTTGTATGAGTGACAATACAGAAACACTGGATCCTACAATTTGCACAATGAAAGTGGATAGAAGTGTTCATTATTACATGCTGATTTGTAATATAGGCTTACTGTTATAAATCTATGATCTCCAAAACCAAACTGAGATAACCCCAATGGCATAAATATTTTTTGTTGGACACCACACAATAGAAGATGTGTTCACAGGGTGAAATGCATTATATTGAACTAGAATACTTTTTTTTTATATCCAAGAAAATTAGCTGAAACAGCTAAAATGCATAATGTAAAAGATGAAAGAGGCATTCAAGTACATTAGGGATTTTCCTAATACTTGTCTTTGCGCCAAGCATCTAGCCATATAAAGCTATATAAGGCATATAATTGATTCTAAAATAAATATTCCTTTCAACTAAGCACCCCCCCCCGTGAATTTTAATATTTTCTTCATTCACTGAGGGAGACATGTCATTTAATATAAATGGGCCTATATTTAAAAAAATAAAATAAAAGTGGGTTGTGCTCAGATTGACAGAAAAAAAAGTCAACATTTTCTACCAGAAGTTTTATGGATTTTGGAACAAGGAACCAGACTCATTTTGAACTGATCTGTCAGGTCTATCAAAATTCATATTTCAGCACTTTATGTGTCATGTTTCTATTTGGTTGGATCAATTTGTGGCCCTTCGCTTGCTGTAAGTACTCTAACTCAGTCTGGCCCTCTGAGAACAGATGTTTGCTCTAGGCAAAAAGAATATTTCTTCATATTCTACATAACTTGTCCTCCAACTGTGAGTCTAATCCAAAACAGTTTTTCTCCTAAAGGCTCAAGCTCTCCCTTAAAATGTAAATTAAAGGTCACACTAGGATTCTGCGATATTTGTTGAAACTGAGAGAGGCCCAATATAGACCCATGAAGACAGAAATAGGACCAGATTTCCTATGAGTCTAGATGCTGTTGGTGCTGGAGTGAGTAGGAGGTAATATGAAACCTTTCTTCTGAAACTAAAAGAACAATTTGAATGTGCTGAGTAGGTGGTGGATTGTGCAATTGTAGTTCTATAACAAAAGATCGGTTTCTTAAGGACTAGCATCTAGCAGCCAATTGACACAATATGCAGTTGAGAGGTTAAGGGTCATAGCTGGGCTAGGCTTCAGCTTGACTCTGAATGGAATAAGCAGTCAAGAAAATGGGGGAAAAAATGATTATGGTTAGGGTAAAAATAAGTATGATGAGGTTAGTAGACCTTTGAAGTTCTGCTTTAACAAAAACAACTCACTGTTGGTTTGAAACACTGAGCAAACAGCTGTCTTCTATGTTTAATTCTGATGACCCGTCCACCCACCCCAACCACCTACCTAGTGTATGTGAGCTTAACATCACCTGACTTGCTTTTTCCTGTTACCACAATAACTAAATTGTGTAACATTTCTTGCCCTGAAAAAAAAAATTCACCCAACACAAGATAAATGTCTGTAATACTGACTTTGCTACCTATTGCTGCCTATTTGTAAACTGACCTCAGCCCCCCATTTGAAACATTTGGGTTTCAGATTTTTTTCATTGATTTAGGCTAGTGTACCCATAATTATTACACAGTTTAATTCATACTTATCAAAGGTTGGGAGGAAGGTTTGAAGTGCCCAGAAAAAAGATGCTTCATCCTGTTCCACTGTCAGACTGAGCCATCAAGGATTTGCTTGCTCCCACTCAGTCACTACAGCATTTGTGATATTGTGCATTGACGTCAGGCTTTAGCTCAGTTTGTGTGTTAACTTTTTGGTGTTGGTGGCTGGTCCTAATAGCAAAAAATACCTACCAGTCGGTGACCATTTTTGTGGTTGATTTGGGGTCTGCCCGAATGAAGAGGTTGCCAACCACTAATTTAGAGTATATGGAGCTTACACAATTGGTAATTTTATGCACTAGCCTTGCTTTGAATAGCATCCAAAGGCATGTTTCTATTCCAAAGACATGATTTTAGGTGATAGGAACATGTTTTTTTTCTGCTCATTTTGTTGCTATCCAAGGTTTGTCCAAATTACTACCTATGACAATTTAATGAGCTTATGAGCTTATGAAGGAAACTAGCTCAAGCTTGTGTTTTTAGCACCTCATGAGTTGCAGGATCATCTGCCTGTTGGCCCACCTAAATGTGCAGTTTCATAGCTTGTGCTGAACAAAAACCTTTTCATTTTCACTCACCAATTGAGAAGATAAACCCTGTCCCATCTGACCACATGTTCCAGTTACCCTTAATTCCCCTTGCATATTTTTAACAGCAATACAGAAAGTTGAGAAACAAGTTGAGAGGCTAAATCAACTTCTGATTGATAGATATTTTGACCACCAAAAAAAAAAAAAAAATTCAAATGCTAATTATTGTTAATGTTATTGGTTTCATATTTCTTGCATTCAGCAGGTTTGTCAACTTACATTTTTTGTCATAGTTTTCAATTACAAACAATAATATTTGAAAAAAAATGAAGAAAAAAAATTCCTTACACGAACATATGCCAGAACTTCATATTTAATACAGTGACCAGATGGAAACACACGCTTTGATGTATTTAAAATCAGCAATACAGCATAATGATGAGAAACACATCCATCTAATGTGCTGTCAATGGGTGGAATCTGACCCTCAACAATACATAAATTCCTAACCCAGGGGTATCCACACAAGGACTGTTGTGCATTGTGACGCACCAGAATAGATGTGTTTTAGACCTACTGGTGTTCTCTTCTTAGGAATATCTCACAGGCTTGTGTGAAACCTTAGTTACCTGCATCTCTTGAAGTGCATATCGGTACAGCTTTAGTCTATTGTTTTGATCATTTTCTTTTTACCTGTCCAAGCCAAACTTTTTGTGTTTGAATTTGTGTTGGAGGAAGGTAAACTCATCACTTTTGCCGACCGCACAGTCTGTCCAAATTTGACAAAAGCTTCATGCAGCTGTTGGAACCTTTTTAATATTGTACTTGAGTCCTGCCAGCTGGAGAAGCCAGCAGCCCAAGTTACTTGACTTTTTTTTATGTCCTCCTGAAACAGCTTGTCTTTAATTTTGCTTGCGGTGCTGATTGCTATAAGAGTCATGAAAACAGCTATGTCCAACTGGGAGGTAGTAGCAATCAGTTTGGCAGTGGGACACCTAAGCAGTTTAAAATCTCTCTGTCATCCTAACGCTCTGTTTTCCCCTCCTTCTCTTCCCCTCTACCGGCCTCACAGACAAAGTGATTTAACCCCAGGGCTGTGTTTAGAGTACACTGCCACATCATTGAAACATTCAATAACATTCTTCTATAATTAGAAACTGTAGTGTCACACTCATTTCCTCTCTTTTTTCATTTCTGCCTGCTGTTCGCTGCATCCCTTGTTTGAAGATATGAGCTGTACTTTGCCACCATATGGCTACCTGACATATAAGTAACTCTGTAATATCCACAGTGTTGTTGCAGCACATTAATTTCCCTCCTGATTCTGTGTGTTTCTGCAATAAAAAGTATTTACTAAGCTGCTGAACTTTGCCTAACTTGTTCTTATTGGAGGAAGAATGCTTTATTTCACAATTACATTCAGACGTAAGCTCCAGAGTCTGTGTTTTGCTTCACACTTCGGTTAATTTATGGGAAAGATTGTTGATATTGTGTTATGATTTAAATCAAAGCTGACATTTTCTGACTACTCTCTTTCACTAATGTTAACCATGTGCTGCCAATATCTATGAAGTAGTGAATTTTGTAGTTGTAAGTGAATCTTACACTGCGACATAGTGTACTGTGCAAAAGTCTTGAGTCACTCCTCATTTTGTCACAGTCAGCTGTGTGGCAGGCAGGGAATGGACCCAAATGCAGGACTCCAAAACAGAATCAACTTAAACTGAGCAGCTTTACTGCCGCAACTCAAAAATAAAGTCCAAAAGAGCAAGCCGGGAAACACAGAGGCTAGGAAACACACAACCATAATGGTACAACACAACAAATAACAGAAGCACACTGAGGATTTAAATACACAAGGTAACGAGGGGAGTGGAAACAGAAGGGTAATGAGACATGGCTGAACTAAATCTGGATAACGAGAGACACAGGGAAGTAAAACCAGACATAAGGCACCGGGGCACATGACCATCAAAATAAAACAGGAAACAACTAAACAGGGAGACACCTAACACAGTGATGAAGACTTGACAACAAAATACCGTGGAACATAGGAGGAGAAAACTAGGAACTATACTAAATAACTTAAACCAGATTACAATCAGAAATAACAAGAAACAAAGACCAAAAGGCTAAGGATGGAAGAATCAAACGGTAACAATAACAAACTGCAACTAAGACTAAAGCCAATAAAAGAACATAAAACACACTTCTAAGTACAGGAATATAAATGGTACTGGAAACCTAGACTACAAGGGAAATGAAACTCAAACACGAAATAAAGTCCAGCATGAAAAAGAACGAAGAGTTCACAAAACTCAAAACTCTGGGTCCTAGACCCAGGACCCATGACACATTTCTTTATATTTAACTAGGAAAATGGAAAAGAATTGCATCGATTTATTGAAACACATGTAAACATACATGGAAATACAGGCAAAAACAGAGTTTGTACAATTCTAATGAGCTTGAAAGTCAATATTTGGTATGATTTATTCTTCAACATAGCCTGAACTCTCTTAGGCTAGCCTTCTTCTAATTTCTTTAAGTAGTCTTCAGGAATAGTTCTCCAGGCTTCTTGAAGGACCTTCCAAAGCTCTTCTTTGGATGTTGGCTGCCCTTTGTTCTGTTCTCTGTCAAGATGATCCCACACTGCTTCAATAATGTTGAGGTCCAGGCTCTGGGGAGGCCAATCCATGACTGATAGTGTTCCATTGTATGTTTTTCTATCCAGGTATGTTTTTACTGCATTGACAGTGTGTTTGGGATCGTTGTCATGCTGAAAAATGAAGCCGTTGCCAATCAGATGCTTTCTAGATGGTTTTGCATCGTGGAGCAAAATCTGATGGTACTTTTCTGCTTTCATAATCCATCAGTTTTGACAGTATCCTCAACACCACTGGCTGAAATGTGGCCCCAAACCATGACAGAGTCTCCACCGTGTTTTACAGATGGCTGTAGACACTCACTGTTGTACCTCCCTCCTGACCTACATATTGACAATGATTTGAACCAAAAATTTTACATTTGGATTCATCAGTCCATAAGACCTGTTGTCACTGATATTCACTGCAGGTCTTGTGTAATTTGGCATACCTCAGTCTTTTCTCCCCATTTCCCTTCTATAACAATGGTTTCTTGACAGCCACCCTTTCACTGAGACCTTTTCTGATGAGGCTTTGAACAGTAGATGAATGAGCTGAAGGTCTAGTTGCATCTTCCAAGTCTTTGCTGGATTTTTTCTTATTTCTTTTTTTTAATGCTGTTTTTCTGTGGTAGATTTTTGTCCTCCACTTGTCCAGTTTCCTCACATTTTTTAAGGACACACTGCACACCAGCTAATAGCTCTTTGGGAATCACCTTGTTGGTGGAGAAATACTATTTTATGTCTGTCAAACTGTGTTGTATTTGACATTTATGTGTCATGTAGATTCAGTGAAAAAATGGGAATAAATTGTATGTTTTTGCAACAGGCTGCTAATAACAAAGTGCCTAAAGGTGCAATTTAAAATTGGTTCTTTATAAGTTGTCTGAGTGAAAAAGCAGCCAATGTCCAAAGAAAAAGTTTGAAGACCTTCAGAAAGCCTGGAGAACTATTCCTCAAGATAATATAGCTTCTTTCAGCCGCTTCCTTAGTCACAAGGAGTCACCACAGCGGTTAGTTCCGCATATTTGATTTGGCAGGTTTTTACACCAGACGTTCCTGACGCAAGGTATTTGTGTCTCCTCCCGGTCGTAAATCAGGAATCTTTCACGTGTTAAGCAAACGTGTAAACCACTAGAACTATTACTCAAAACCACTTTAAAAAATTTACAAGTGAGTCTGCCTGCTTGGAAGCAAAATATAAAGAAATGAGGGGTGGCTCAAGACTTTAGCACAGTATTGTATACAGTCAGTATGAACATTTTGCAAATTGACATATAAAGTATGTCAACTACCAACATTTCCTCATTTTGTTAACAGAAAACACAATCTTGAAAATATACAGACATAATTTCTTAGAGAAGGCCTGACATAGAAGCATTTCATGGATTCAAAAGGAAGCACTTAAACATCCATGGAGAAAATCTTTGTTTGTATTAGCTGTTGTCTGTTTGCTCGTAGGATCCTCCCTTTTCCCTCCCTCAGCCACCGCTTGCCATTCATTCCCGCTGCTGGTATTAAAGGGGGGACACCAGCCCCTTTGGAATCCTTCATGGCCGTCATTAGTATTCTGTGGGGAAATAAAAGGGCCCATCTGTGGAGGTGGTGATGAGGGGGTGACAGGAGGACAGGAGGAGGAGGAGGAAAGGAGGGAGGGGGCATCCCCTGAGAGACCAAGGGATTAACCACTGACACATGGAGCCTGGTAATAAGGAGGTTCAGTAAAACCTATCTATAGGATCAGTATGTACATGTGTAACAGACACCAGGCACACACATTCATACACGTACATGCATACCGCATCAACAATGTATCTTACACACTTATAAAAGTCTCAAAGTATATCACAAACTGCAGGCAGACACACAGAGTTGCAGTGCAGCACCTTTATTAAATTTGTAGTAGGGCCACATCTGGCCACATACACCCAGAGACAAAAGAGAGAACCGGTTGGGGGGAGAAAAGCCCAGTGTCAGATATGGAGATTTCATTCTATGCTGTAGAGTATTAATGTGCATGTGCACGCGCCAAGCATCTGTCACGTATAATTGGAGGGTGTCAGGTGCGGACATGGGGCCAGATTCAGTCCGCCCACAACATGAATTGTCTGCTCCTGTGACTGGTAGAATCTGTGTGTCAACATCTATATTTATTATGGGGCTGACCCAGAGGTTTGGAACGATGACTGGCTGATGGGGGGATGAATGACTCTTGAAACTGTCATGAATCATGTTGCATCACCCACAGATGCCTCTCACCTTTGCCGTTGTTGATTTAATCAGAATTCATCAATTGGACCAGACATTTCTCCAGAGAGGCTTTTTTTTGGTGGTAAAAATGGTTCAATGTCTCTTATACTTAGGCATGTCTAAAATTCAGTTAGAGCATCTTTATTAAAGCAGTAAAGCAGGACTTGTTTGTTTTGCTGTGAAAATTATATTGTCACCAAGTGCGACATCCAAGTGCACAAGAACATGAACATGAGACCCTTCCTCTCATGAGACTTACCTGTCACTGCCACAACTCACAAGCCCCCAAGAGTCTCCAACCCGGCGTGATCTGAGAAATCTTTACACCCCCAGCTCTGGAGGGAAGGTTCTGACACTTTTGCAGTTTTGTTTGTGAAACCAGTCTCTGTGTAGACTTTGAGTTTCTGCATTACCAGACTGCTCACGAATGTCTGCTGAAATGAGGAAGGGGGATTGCTCATTACCTACAGGTTTCATTCATGCTAGCTAGGTAATGTGTCACATGGGTTGGTAACATTGCTCGGAGTGAGAATTTACTCATGGGGGGAGGCAATTAGCTGGGATGCAGTGCAGGCTTCACAACAGTATGGCAAGGAGTTTTACCTCTCTCAGTCTCTGTCTAACCTAAATTTGACCTAAATGGCAGTATAGTTAGTGTGCCTGTATATAAATAGATCACTGGGAGTTGAGGAACAACAAGGTAATATAGTGCCACTGAGTGCAAATCAGGTCTGATTGGCTTTATGAGATATGCTGGATCTAGAAATAGAATTTTGCTGACAGAGGAAGCAGTTGGGACCAAAGATCGATACGCTCTCACTCGCCCCAATGCTTCAAACCTTAAGCATTTTGTCTGAGCGCTGCATTTTGTTTTCCTTGTTCCTGTCTGACTTCAGAGATGGTGGTTTTGATTGTAAAAAGGTTTACTCCTGAAAGACGATAGAGCCTGCAGAGTCAGCTTACTTTGGAATTATGCAGACTGAGGCTTAGTCACTTAGGAAACATTAGTTTTTAAATGTTTAGCATTAGTGCTTAAAGTAACTTTTTTTTTAATCAGTTAATCTGACTAAAAAAGGAAGTAAGTGGTGGTGGTGGGTGTGCACCATGTCTGAGTTTTTTTTTTTGTTTTTGTTTTTTTGCATGAAACTGAGATTTTGTGTCCTGCTATGACTGTTTTATCAAACAACATTACCATGATCTTTTTTTCAAAATATGCCTAATTTTCCTTTCTTTTTTTCTTAACTACAATCTCGCTTTAACCTTAGCCATGACTGTGCTGATATGTGTGAATATTATATTTTTAAAACATTGGTTTTGGACTATGTATATAATAACAGAGCTGATATGGTATCAGCAGTAATTTTTTTAGCATGATGGTCTTATAGCTGCAAATTTTCAGTGTAAGTCGAGATATTCTGTTTGTGTTTTATGTCTTCTTAATGTAAAATCTATTGTTTAAGCTGAGCCAGAAACATTACTGAGCATGTAAGGTGGGTTGTAGAATGCATGTGTACTTCAAGCACACTTCAAGTCAAATATTAAGCTCTTATTAATCATCCACTGCATGTAATCTGGGGATTTGCATAAGTTGTCTTACCATAGTTATCTGGTCATAGCTTTGTGACAACAGAATCATTTAATTATGACAGACAGTCTTGTGCTACAGGATATTGATTCATGTAGTTATGTGCTGACAGAGATGATTGGCCTCTGTAGTGATGGTTTTAAACTGTAAGTTAATGTCCTAAATGAATACATAGATGGCATCTGTCCGGCAGGGTGTGAAAGAATAATGATTTTGCCTTGTGAAACATGCGCTAGTCAATCTTTCCCCATATGGCTCCGAACATGCTCGCAAGCTGCTGTCGGTCAGTGACGATACCTCCTACACCAAACAGTGGAAGTGATATGGGCCTGCACTGCACGTCCAGCAAAACAGCAGCAGATGGTGAGAATTCTGGATCTGCGAGCCTTTGTGATGGACACCTCTGAGACTCGACTGAGTGACAGCTGTTTCTCAGTACGTGTCTGTTTACTGTGCAATCAGCTGCCCGGGGGGTTTGGCACAAAAAAGCTTAATCACAGATGTGATGTCATGAACATGTGCCCTTTGGTGTATCATTAACTAATGACGTAGGAAGAATCAGCACAGGATACACTTTTTTAAAGGACTGCATGAAGTGTCATTCATTTAAAAAAAAAAAAGGACCCTCTTTGAATATGAAAGTACCGGTTTCATTGTTTAAAGAAATTCATGAATATTCAAAACAGAGCCTCTAAAAATAAACTCATTATGTTCTGTT
>VVAS01028152.1:1550-11919 GCA_015103295.1 Ptychochromis oligacanthus
GGCTATGTTAAGCTGATGGTCAGTTGTGAACGTCACTGTGAGTTACTATACTTCCTGCGTTTGCTGAGGTAATTTATGTCAGAAAAAGCCATAACACCTAATTTTTTCCAGTGATTGCAATCACATCAAACATGACCTCTAACCCAAGCTTTGACCATTCTGTTTATTGACCTTTTTTATTGTGTTAGCACACTCACACCAGAAGCCATCAATCACAGGTTTATAATATCCAGCTGGTTACTCCCTCCTCTAATTTCTAGCTATCTGATGTAACATGTAGCTCCTGCAATTATTATCCTGCTAATGCTGCACACACTTGTGTGTTCAAACAACAGACACTGATTTTGTGTTCCCCTTGCTTTATTTCCAACAGCCCTGCCTTTGTTACTCTGCCTGGAAAGTGTCTCAGCGTTCCCTATGCAGAACTTCCTCTTTCCCCACCAAACTCATTCTGACAAAGAACAAGTATGCCCTGCAGCAAGTGCTTTTCACAGGACAACACAGACTGCAAGACTCTGACAGGTCACAGCATTTTGGAGAGGAATGAAAAGGTTTACAGCCACCAGTGTATTTCTGAAAATAGATGGTGACTTTGATGACGGCATCAAAGTTTTTTGTTTTCCACCTTGCATTCATAATGTCTGTGGACAGAACGGATCTTTAGGATCTGGTTTGCTTCACGTCTCTAGTGAACACATCATTGTTCTATATGCTTGGAGGCATGTCTTGGTGGGTTGAATGCCATTACTTGATGCAAACAGTAACAGTAAACAACAAAAACATTGAAACTGACATAGATTTTTGGACTTTATAGCCTCAGGGAATTAAAATTGGACGTCGTCATGTCACTGTGTTGAAAGAGAGAAGTCGGTGTTGCTCTACGACTTGTTTTTGCTCGTTTGAATGAGTCATGAAGACAAAACTTTTGTAACTCATGTGTAAGGCTTTTTTCTGGCTGTGGTGTTCATCAGTTGGCCCTCCAAGAATCAGGACTGCCAGGAATAGGAGGATAAAGGATTCTTCTCACAAGCCAGTAGAGGTTTCTGGAGGTCAGGGTGATTTTTGTTTGGACAAGCTTGTTCCAGAGTGTCCCAGCTGTCTGACCTCCTAACTTTGCACTGAGCTCATCCTGAAGCTATAAACAGAAGGCTGGTCTTCTTAGTGGGAGCTGCAGCACATTTCCAGCTGTGTCCTTTTAAATGTTTTTAAAGGAGTTCTTGGATCATATGCATTTGACAGGTGCATAAAAAAGTTAGAAGACTCTTCTCACTGCCCATCACTGAAACTTGGCAAAGTTCATCCAAACAATGGCACCATGACCATATTTTCCTGGGGAAACATGCCAGATAATGTCTGGTATATATATATATATATATATATAGTCAGGGAGCTCCTAGCCTACAATACCAGAGATACTTAGTGTTTATTGCAGGGAATCAATTACATTAAAACATCCAAATATTAAAGAAACAAATGACTAGATTACCACTACTTTTTCTTCATCTGATCTGATATAACATGTTTGAAGATATTATCCTTATTAAAAAAAAAATGGAGCAAAAGAATGAAGGAAAAACATCAACAAGTGGTTCTGGTAAATGGTTTAGGTTTTGCCAGGTGTTCAGGTTTCTGTCGCCTCGCCAGTGCAAGAGATTTACTGGCAGAGCTGTGCACAGAGCCAGGAACAAAGGCTTTCTTTGAGTCTTTGTGGTGATGAATCGCAAGGTGTTCAAGCTACCTTTGTGTGTGTGTGTGTGTGTGTGTGTGTGTATGTGAGCACTGTAAATGGGAGAAAGTGGGAGAGGCTGGTAGCAGTTCTCATGCTTTCCCCAAGTAACTAGAAACTCTCAGGTCTTAATCCAGAGGTCTGACTGTTGGAGTTCATTGTTTTTTTGTTTTTTGTTTTTTTGCTTACAGTCTAGCATGAGGAAGCATCCTGATATCAATGTAGGTCTGGGGTGGGTGAAGTGTGCACGTTGTGATCCAGAAGGCAACAACACATCATTATAATGGCCACAATTGCTCAAAGTCTGTGGTTTGGCTTTATGAGAACCAGTTTGGCTGGTCTACAAGCCTCAGTCTGACTGCTCTATTAAATACAGGTATTTGTATAACTGGGTATGAATACGTCTGAGAATATTTAGCTTTTCTCTTTGCTGTCCTTTTTGTCTTTGACAGAAAAGACAGAGGATGAGAAAGTGAAGGGGTGACTCAGTAATTTCCTTCCTTTAGGCTGATGGGTCTTTTGTCCTGTCTCTGAACGTGCAGTATTTTCTCACTAAATGTCACTGAGAATGAATGCTCTTCAGATCTGAGAGAATCCTGCTGAAGTACTCTGTCGCCTCTCGAGGACTGTTGAGCAGCTATGCGTTAGAAATGTATTACCGGTTTTCAACAGCAACACGTGCAATATGATACTAAAATTCATTTTAGGCAGCTAAAGTCTTATCCAAAGAACATGATAAACAACATTTATTAAGGAGGGATTCTTAGAGAGGAGCCCTAACTGCATCATAAACAGGTAATTGACTCCCATTTAAAGGCCTTTGTCTCCCGTGCCCCAGAATTGACGAATTAAATGGCAAAGAAATTAGTGTGAGCAGTTTAATTATGAATATTTTATTCACACCATTGCACAAAGGCAATAAATGTGCCCTTGTCCCAAACAGGTTGGGTGGCAGTGACACCATGGAATCAGTGTGACTGAGTGACTATAAAGGATTTACATTTAACTACAGGGGTATACAAGTACAGAAGCCCTGGGATGCAAAAAAGCAACAACACTGCACAGAACACAATAAAAATAATTAGAAAACAAAAGCTTAGGGAGTGCATAAAAACAAAAACATGACTTTAGAAAACAATTAAATGAACAAATGCAATAGACAACATGTTAAGAAAGATTTTGCAAAACACACAGTTTTACCCAACAATTGCAGCAAGACACAGGAAGTTGATTAGGAATAGGAAATTGATTTAAAAAATGAAAAATACAGCTACATTTTAGAAAAACACGGTGGCAAAATATAGTAACATTTTTCTTTTTTCGGACTTTTTTATGAAAACATCTGCTATGAAACACAAAAAAACAAAAACCACAGCATTGTTTTTTTTTTATTTATTTATTTTTTTATTGTGTATTGTTATTGTGTTTTCCACCTCAGTGCCAGCTTATTAAAGGTAAAATGGTTTTTCAATGTCCAGTCTCATTTTGGCGTTTTGTCCGACCCAGAGGCATTATTGAGGGGTTTATCACACGGCAACCCAAAGCTGTTATGTGACTCGGCTTCAGGAGGTCCAGTTATTGATTAAATGTCTGGCTGGTTCCCCATTCACCTGAAGGCCTCTGGTATCGCAGACACTGGACGTGGTCAAGATGCCAACTCACTGTGCATCATTGCAAGTGAAACGCACTCGCTTCATCTTCATCTAAACTGATTCATGTAAGTCATAAATAACGAGTTGTGGGGACGTAATTTGACATCTGTGATGCAAACAATATTTCTTTCTGTTTTGTCTTAGACTTGATGAAATGAAAGACCTGCTTCCCAGCACATATTGAATGGGGTCAAATATGAAATGCCCTCTCTCCAGTGAGCTGCCAAACCACTGATATATGCCCTGAAAATCCCATCCATCGACAAGGAGCCAAAATTGAAAATCAAGGGTGACGATATGAATATAAATGCATTATTTGATGTCCTTTTTTCCACAAGCCTGCCCCGAATGGCTGGCAGACATGCTGGTTTTCTTTTGAAGGCCTCTACCCATTACTCAGCCCTTCAACAATTTGTCGTTTTTTTGCTGCTAAAGTTCGACTGGTATTTGTAGTATTACTTAACTTTTAATATATCATTAAATGCCACATTGGCCCTTTGTACAAATTTATTTAAATATTATACAAAAGCTTAAAAGTTATTATGGAAGAAATGAGCCAGCAGTTGTGAAACAGCCAGCACTGGTGTGTATGTTTATATGTTGTGTGTGGAAAAACTTCCTGCTTTGGGGCTTCTTTTGTCTAAACGGATGTAGAGCCACATGCTGGGAGTTTGTGGGAGTGTTTTCCTCTGCGGTTCAGAGGATCAGCTCAGATCAGAGAAGATGATTGGTTCATCAGATCATATGCCGAGGGTAATTCTGTGTTTTATTGTTTGCACATCATCTCTGCAAGCAATTAGGATTGAATGGGATGACTTGGAGGGTTTATTGAAAGGTCAGAAGCAATACATACTTGATCTGTCTGCCAGTATGTGTGTCTCTGTGTGCACGTGCAAGCTTTTGAATATGCATACTGTATGTGAGTCCTGCCTCTGTTCAAAGCTGTTGAGGTAGTCACATATGACAGCTATTGTTTGGGTTTTATGTGAAAGTGCATGGATCATTGTTTGGGTTATTGGGTCATCCTTTGCAGAAGGTAAGGTCCTCTTTTTAATTTTAAAAATCCTCACTGGGTTGTAACAGTTCATCAAAACCTCTTCCATCAGGGTAAGTGATTTTGTGCCTGCGAGCTTAAAAGCAGTGATTCTGATTTGGATCACAATGGTAACAGAAAGTGAAGCAGACTTGTTGGCTTCTTGGTCTCATAACACAAGTTTAGCTGACTAGCTTCTGGTTTTTGAGTTTTGTTAGCTTAGCATCCCAGCGTCCCGGTGGAACAGAAACTTAAATACATGTCTGGCACATCCTCCCAGATCTTGAATATTTTAAAGGCCAGAAGCTTTAGTCACTAACAGTGGGTAGCTGATTCTGTGTGGGCTAGCTTAAAAGCTTAAAAATAACTGGAATGTTCTCTGTTCCCTAAGAAAGAGACAGTAGTTTAAACTTTAAATGATCGCTTAATGGAGATTTGAACCTTATGAATCATCACTGCTGAAATCTTTAAAGGCACTACTATGAAGTGAAAATGGTGCAAAAAATATTTACACAAATGCCAAGATAAGACGTACAAATGAATATCTGTATGTGCAACTACTATACTCATACCTGGGAATTTGTAGACACATTTTCGTCTATCCATCCATCCATCTTCTGCTGCTTATCTGGTTCTGAGTCGTGGGGGAAGCAGTCTAAGCAGAGAAGCCCAGACCGCCCTCTCCCTAGCCATCTCCTCCAGCTCTTCTGGGAGGACACCGAGGCGTTCCCAAGCCAGCCGAGAGACATAATCTTTCCAGCATGTCCTGGGTCTGACCTGGGGCCTCCTCCTAGTAGAACATCACCATAACACTTCCCCTAGGAAGTGCCCAGGAGGCATCCTGGCCAGATACCTGAACCACTTTAACTGGGTCCTTTTGATGTGGAGGAGCAGCGGCTCTACTCTGAGCCCTTTCCGAGTGTGCAAGCTCTTCACCCTATCTCTAAGGGAGAGCCTAGCCACCCTTCGGAGGAAGCTCATTTCCACTGCTTGTATCCCGCAATCTCATTCTTTTGGTCACGAGCTGTGAGTAGCGACCATGGGTGAGGGTAGGAATGAAGATCGACCGGTAAACTGACTTCATTTTCACACAGCTCTCTATTCACCACAACAGACCGGTGCAGCGTCTGCATCGCAGCTGACGCCACACTAATCAGTCATTTACAAAATTTTTATTCTGCCCAAAACCTTATTTGCATTTTTATATCTTGTAAATGATTTTTAAATAATATTTGCACTATTTCACTCCATACATTATATATTAGATACATTTTACTCTTCAAAATTGGACAATGAAGTAATACAGCACTGTACAGCAGGCTATGCTTGCTTTAGTTATCAGTGCACCATGGAAGATGACATATGTCCTAAACTACATACTGTTGCGGAGGTATGTCCAGAATTATTTCTGAAATATTGTCACAACAGATGTAGTATCATTGGAAAAAACTTGAAAAGCAAAATCTCAGGAATCTTAAATGTTAGTCATATGATGTGAACAGACCTGTAAAACGCCAGCACATATAATTTAGACTCTTGTAGACTCTTTCTACCTGAATGCAGTCAGGGGCTCCTGCTGATTTCCCGGCTTCCTATTAAAGTTGCTGTGTCACATGTGATTAGCTATTGAGCTTTATTGATAGCTTGGCTGCTGCCTGTGCTGCTATGAGTTGGCCCAGAATGAACCTGAGCGATGCGTTTTTAATAAGCTGGAGGTCGCAGTAACCTGCTGCTGAAAACGGAGGCCAGTTTGCCTCTTGTCACATCTCTTCCTGGTGTACATGATGGTGGCGAACAAAGTACAGCTGCAGGCATTCACACATCCTGAATGCCTTATCTCATGTTCTGCCCTTTAATCTGTTTTCCCACAATCTCCCCGTCTCTCATTTCCCCTCCCACCTTTATTCTCATTTCTCTTACTGCCCCACTTTTTCATACTTGTGAGCTGAGTAGCCGTCTTAGTATTTTTCAGCTGCGTCATCCAAGTTTAGTTGTAAAGCCCGTCCTTCACCTTCTGCCAGCCTAAGCTGATGAAGCGTGTGGAAACCAGCAACACAATAATAGCACACTGAAGAAAAAAGATACAGTATGAACTTATACTGAAATTACAGCAAGTAATAATAGCAACACAAAATACTGATGACACACTGAACTGAGGAAATAAAAAATGATATGAATCATTATGTTTCAGTGTCCTCTCTTCTGGGAAAGCTTTCTGCAAGATTTTTGGAGCCTTTATAAAGTTTTAATGTGCTTACCTGGCTAACAGACAGCAATCAGTAATGATAAATACAGAAATGTATGGCAGCGCACAGAACCAGTAAATGCAAAAAGTATAAAGAAAAGATCCATGTGGATTGTTTGAAGTTCTATTAGATGCAAAAAATCCACATCCATGTAAAAGTGCTGTAACACATTTGCACTACTGATATACTGAGAGTTTTCCATTGGGTTGTAACACTCATAAATATCGAGTTATGAAGTGAATATTTAATTGTCATTTTCGGAAAGTTAAGCAAAACAGGGAGAAAAAAAAACAAAAAACTAACTGATACCATAAAACTTGCCATGAGTTGAGTCATTTCAGTTTTTCAGTCATGACCACTATAGTCAAAGGAAAATTGTTGCGTCCATCTGCAGTGATTTATATCTGGTGGAATGACTCTGTGCTGGGACCTCCCCACTGAGCATCCTCTCCACTCTTTTTATGTGCATACGCAGAGCTGGGAAAGTAGCAGCAAGGAACAGAGCAGACTGCAATGACAACAGGCATTTATTAAGTCAAAAGCAGCATGAAGCAAGAACCTGGAGTGGAGGTGGGATGCAAAATAGCTTGCAGATAACTGTGGGCAGACTAAAGCAGCTTAATAGCATGCCCTATATGAGATTTGCCAAAATGATTCATGAAGGTCATTAGCTGAGCCATCAGCTGATGTGGGCTGAACTGAGATCAGCTGATCTGCTGGGATTGCAGCTGAGCCCGACTTTGTGTCTTGCCTGAATTAACACTTTGCTCAATTTTTGCATTTGGAACCCCCTGCACAGGATTTGTTTGGATGTAATTTAAGTAGTGGCCAGCTGTGTTCTAGTTTATCCCAAAGGTGATTGTTGAGATTGAAATCAGAGCACTGTGCAGATTGGAACACTGTCATATTGAACAGATGAGGAGCTTATGTTACTGTATATTGCTGCATTTAGGACTGTAGGTCTGAGGGTCAACTAGTCGCTTACTTACTTTCAGGAGAAAAGCGTTCTTGAATCTATGCCATGAAGAATTAAGGCAAAAGGGGTCCAATTTAGTATTAGCAAAGTGTGCCTAAAAAAAAAAAACTGGCCGTGAGTATAATTTGCATCATGTGAAAAAAGGCAGTGTGGCTGCATTTTCTTAAAATGAACGGACCACAGAGCTGAGTGTAAGTTTGGCAGCAGTTAGCATATCACGGCTCAACGTCCAACAAAGTATAGCATCTAAAAATGGTCAGCTGGGCTGTCTGTGTTAGGATTGTCTGCCAACTTTTATGTTTAACAGTTTAGACTTTGAGTGCAAACATATCAGAATTAATATATTTCATTACGTTTAGTCTATTAATAGAGCTGTTAGTACACACACATCCAGCCACGGCTTTACGGACTCCGGCTTCTGTCAGTAGAAGCCAGACTAAGCTGCGTGTGAAGCCTCCTCTCTCATCTAAACAGAAAAATGTCTCAGCCTGATTTTAATATGTTGGCTTAAAGTTAAAAGCATATATGCATATAATATTGGCTTTTTAAAATATTTTAGCCTAAAAAGATTTGCAGGTAAGGAGTCTTCCACACACTGTGGCAGATATAGGCAATCTAGCAATAATGTAAATTTGAAAGGTAGGTATAGTTATAGTCAACCAAGATTTTCTTTGGTTGAAATCAGCCCTGTTTACATTGAAATTTATAGTAATAAACAGCCTCAGGAGAAAATTCAGTTTGGGCATGTTGTGACTGCTAAGAAGCAAAACACTGGTTAAATATAGATGAGTCAGGCAACAGACCAGAGGGAGACAGCCAGTATCATCACATGCTCCTCAACTTGACCCTTGACCTTTATTTCTCAGCCAGAAAAGACCTCTGTGTGGCTGATTCAACAGTCCACTGGCTAAATTCATCTCTGTGCCTGGGGGAGAGGGAGGCAAATGCATTAACACTGTGGTGCCATCAACAGAGCTTGGACAAACAAGCTACTCAAAGAAAAATATAAATATGAGAGCGTAGCCGCTTGGAAAGGTTTCTAATCGATTAGCAAATACATGACTGAATAGGCAAATAACCCTATGATGTTTTTATAGCTTCAGTAAAGGCTTTCAGTCAGGGCTAGGACGCCTGGAGTCTAATTTCTTTGAAGAGAAAAGCGATTTGTAGGAAGCTTTTCAGAATTAGACATTTTAATCCTATAAATGTGTCCTGTGTAATTACATTGCCTGTAAATTTAATGGGGCTGCTTTAAAGCTTCAAATTATTTGAGGTCTCTCGTCAAAAAAACAGGCAAATGCTTAACATTTGTGCTGCATGTGTTCTGCTGTCGAGTGTCAAAAGAAATACAGTAAAACTGGCAGCAGTTTAACTTATTGTGTAGAAGTTTTTTTAATCTTCATTTGCAGGGAACAGATTCTGAGCATTCATCAATAAATCTTTGTTTATGGCACAAAACCACTGACAAAGAAATGCTTTTAGGATTGTTAAGGTCAGTGGAGCCTCATAAAGTTTGTCTTTTTTTTAGAGAGAGAGAAAAAAGCACTCTTTGCTCATGTTTGTTTGGACTCATCAACCTCTGAAGCATTGTTAATCTGCCACATCAGAAGAGATCAATTTGATGATATAAGTGAATGCTTTCCCCTCTGCCCTCATTAAAGTAACTCTCAGGTCATGTGAATATAATTAAAAAAGGTAGGGCACTCTCCAAGTCACATTCTCTACCTGAAACTCCATGGTATTACCTTCTCTGTTCATAATAACCCCAACAGCTCAAGCTTCAAATGTCAAGCTCAGTCAGTTTTCATCCTGTATAGTCCCCATGATTACCTTACTTTTGTTAGGTGATTGGTCCTGTCTGCTTGGCTTTTTTCCTTCATTTGTGTGTTAGCAGGGTTGCTCAAAAAGTTAAGGATGGATTTGTATGAAAGTTTTACTGATGATGTGGTTTGGTTCAACTTAGAAGTGATTAACTTTTGGAGCTGATCTGGATCTGGGTCTGGATTTAGGAATCTAAAAGGATTTTTTACTATTACAGTAAGAAGGATGAAATTGGATATTATCTAGATGTTTTCAAGAAAATACCAGTATCAATAAGGATCCAGATATATTTCTGGATGAAGGGACTCAATTCATGCATGGTGTGGAGAGATTTTTCAGTCTTGGTGGTGGTATGCAGTCTTGATGTGCTCCTGTTGTGTACACTGTTCACACACACCTTTTTGTCTCTGCATCTTCTGCAGAAAGCAAACAAATACAGCAGCGTGCTTGTAGTGAGGCTTGGCAGCTAAAAAGCAAGAACTGAAGACTTTATGTGATTTCAGTAATAAAAAATAGAGCTTTTGATATGATTTTTAAATGCAAAAACTGATTATTTGAGTCTCAAGTTCAACTTTCAATACATGATTTTTTTTTTTTACCCAGTGTAAATACGCTGCAGTTGCAAAGGCTGGTTCACTTTCTGTTATAAAACACCCAATTGTATTAGGTCAGTATGGAGGCAGCTTGTGTCACTGATCTAATAGAAATTTTTTCAACTGAACGCCACAAATCACAGGCCTTGTTTCATCAAGTGAATGCCATTAAAGGGCCACTCTTATTTTACTTTCTTCTTCTTTTTTAAATTTTTTTTTTTTTTTTTTTTTTTTTTTTTTTTTTTTTTTTTTTTTTTTTTTTTTTTACCCCCCCCCCCCCCTCAATGTTTGATGCCTGTTTGACTTTTTTTTTTCTTTTTTC
>VVAS01028174.1:1541-12166 GCA_015103295.1 Ptychochromis oligacanthus
CAACACCTAAAACCAAATCCTCCATCTCCCAAAAGGAGTCTAAATGCCCTGGGATAACATGCGAGAATCGCTTAAAGAAAAGAGAAAGGCAGAAAATAGGCTACACAGAAATATATTCCATGTCCATGTATGTTTGCACACGCTTCAATAAATCACTGCACTTATTTCCCATTTTCCTAGTAAAATATAAAGAAACGAGGCGTTCCTCAAGACTTTTGCACAGTACTGTACATATAAAGTATATTTTAAATATAACAATTAAATTGCTGATGTTAATGGTAATACATTAAGCTACATGCCTTCAGAGTCTGGGTTCCTTTTAACATGTTGCTTACTGTAACTTTAATGTGTATGAATGTAGTGATTGAAGGTATCTGAAAATGTACTTGTGCTCAACCTAATTCACACCTCTTTCTATATTTTTTTATTGATAATCTGAAGTTGTCAGGCAGTGTTACATCAGTGATCATCACAGCTTATGAAGCCACATAAAATTAAGCATCACTCTTGACTTCTGTAGCTTTCAGCTGTAATAAAAGGGTTAAAACACTGGATTTTCATTGTGCTGTGTGTGTAGTTGGAATTCATTGATGAAATAACAAAACACAGCTGCCTTTTGTGTGTTTCCTGCGGCAGCTGTTTTATCCCTGTATAAATAGCCTAGGTATGGATGATGCTCGTGGATGATGCGCTTCCTTACTCTGCTCAAACACCTCTGATCACGTGACCAGCAGGCGCACAAAGCGCAGCCTTATAACCGCCCGCTCCCGCAAACACACACACCCCACCGGCTGCCTGCTTGGCTTTGCTGTATGTTTGACACTGGCAGTATCTGGGGAGTCAGCGCGGGATTATTCCCCCGGTAATCATCAAAACAACAACAAATATAATTTCAGTCTCGCTTCCAGTTTTCTTTTCTTTTTTTTTTTTTTTGTTTTTTTGGGAGTTACTTTAATCTTAGTGAGGAGTGAAGGCAGGAACACCAGACTGGTTTACTCCCAGCGTGACTGAATTGTTTTTTGCGCTATGGATGGGTGCCGGATATTTGTAGCGAGGAAATTAAGGTATGTATGTAGCCTCCTACTATCGCGCTTTCGCCTTTTAAAAAACTTAATGCACTTGACCGCTAATAACTGAACATTAGTGACATCAAAATGTAAATGATCCATTGGACACATACATGCGCTCTTTATCTTGTCCCTCCCTTGATGCCTAATTAATCCAGTGATTACTGCAAAATATCGTAATACTTAATGACCTCCTTTAATTAATAAGAAAGCCCTGGATGTCCTACATTCTTAATGCAGTGATTTCCCCGGAGGCTGCACAGGTTTGTCATCAACTGTTCAGTTTCCCACTATTGTCTGGGATGCATCTGTTCTGGAGTCAGCTGGTTGATACACAGAATAACTCCCAGCAACAAATTAATCTTCCACTATATTAATCTTTAATAAGCACTGATATTATCTCATATATTTAAATATTTTAAAAGTTAGATGTAACAAGATGTACATTCTAATATTTTAATTATTTATTGCATTTTTTTTTCATAGATGCCCTTTTCTGTACATCTAATACACCACATACCTCTCCACTGAGCATCTCTACAGAGTCAAAAGCCATGAAGCTGGCTTTGCACAGGATAGCAGGCACCACGGTGAGCACCTTAACAACAGGTGTCCAGTATTTCGGCTCCAACGATGCCACCTACGACGACCCCTCAGTTGACTCCAGGCTGATCAAGAATGGATTCCACTATGAGAAAACTCACTCTGCTCCGATCAGTAGCTCCTTTCCCGCACTTGTCTCTAAAAATAAGGAGGTCATTTTCAGTGCCCTCTCTCCTGTTTTTCCCACCAATGTTTCAGACTTAATGCTGGATAATGCCACCTCTGTGGAGAGCGGAGGAGCGGCACAGTGTGCAGAGAACTTAGCAGACAACATGGAGTGTTTTATGATCCTCACTCCTGGTCAGCAGCTCGCAATCGCCATCTTGGCACTCACTCTGGGTACATTTACGGTGCTGGAGAACCTCATGGTGCTGTGTGTAATCCTACACTCCCATACGCTTCGATCTCGGCCTTCCTACCACTTCATAGGCAGCCTGGCTGTGGCCGACCTAATAGGAAGCATTATTTTTGTTTACAGCTTCCTGGACTTCCATGTCCTCCACCGAAAGGACAGCCCCAACATTTTCCTCTTCAAGCTGGCTGGGGTTATCGCCTCCTTCACTGCCTCTGTGGGCAGTTTGTTCCTCACTGCAATTGACCGCTACATCTCCATCCACAGGCCTATGGCATACAAGCAAATCATCACAAAGACTAAAGCTGTCATTGCCTTCAGTATGATGTGGACCATCTCCATCGTCATCTCACTGCTGCCACTCCTGGGCTGGAACTGCAAGCGTCTCGGGTCAGTCTGCTCTGACATTTTCCCTCTAATTGACCAGAAGTACCTGATGTTCTGGATTGGGATGACAAGCATTTTGCTCTTATTCATCATCTACGCCTACATGTTCATCCTCTGGAAGTCTCATAACCACGCCGTCCGCATGCTAAGCCGCACCTCTCAGAGGAGTGTGATTGTCTACACCGCAGAGGGAACTAAAGTGCAGACAGTGAGGGCTGACCAAGTCCGGATGGACCTCCGTCTGGCTAAAACCCTGGTCTTGATCCTGGTGGCCCTCATCATCTGCTGGGGCCCACTCCTGGCCATCATGGTTTACGACCTCTTTGGGAAGGTGAACGACTTCATCAAGACCATTTTTGCCTTTTGCAGCATGCTCTGCCTGCTCAACTCCACCGTGAACCCTGTGATCTACGCCATGAGGAGCAAGGACCTACGCAGGGCCTTCCTAAACATCTGCCGCATGTGCCGGGGAGCAACACAGTCTCTGGACAGCAGCGGTGAGAGTGACTGGAACACCAAGAGTGTGAGAGCCACAGCAGGCAGGGCAGGGACAGATGGAGGAAACTGTGCAAAGACTCAAATAAAAGTAGCCCAGGTTACTCTTTCTGGAGGGACTGAGACTTCTACTGCAGAGCCGGTCTAGTAAAAGATGGGCTAATCTGCTCTGGGACAACTGTGAAGTCAGGATAGCGTAGAATAGCCCCCATCCTCCTAGCACACTCCTCTGTGACTGTGAAATGTGCCAAAATGACTCTGTTGTTTTAATCTGTAATATTATAATGTTGGACTCCCTATACGGTGGAGTGTGATGAGTCTAAAGAAGGCTGTATTTATTTCTTTATATTCTCATATTCCTGTGAGAAATTAGTTGTCTGGTTGACAAGAATAATTCAGTAAATATTATAGCTGTATTTAAAAAAAAAAAAGTTTGGTCAAGGGCATTTATCTCACTGTTACAAAGCCAATATTATGCTTTGTTATTATTGCTGTAGTCTGAATTTGCATATATTTCCAAAATGTATTTTCAGATTTTCACATTGCATCATACAGCAATACTGTGGCAGTCACACAAGGTGAAAATGTCTCTACCTTCATAAAAACATCAGTTTGGAAAGAGAGAACATTGCCTGTAAGTAAAAGCGTTTCATTAGTAATTTGTAATTGACGATTGATGATTTTATAAGACCATGATATTGTGAAGTTAGGCAGTACCTTATTTATTTATTTTGCAAAGCAAAATGTTGAATCATAGTTTGAAATATGAATGGCTTTTTGATCAAATCAAAACTATACCCTGTAGTGTTTTGGGAATGTTGCTTAGCTTCTTTTTTCATATCTGCTAATAAAAAAGTTTGATCTTTTGTACAAAGCTAAACTGCCATATTCCTGTGAAGCATATGTTGTACTAGTGTGTCCCATTACAGTGTGTAAACAAAAGGATGTGTTAAAAAATGTAAAATCTGTCTATTTTTATCATAATTTTGTCAACATGCCTGGTATCTTTTTCAATAAAATTATGAAGCCAGCTTATCAGCACCTGAACTCACTGGATATGAGATGTGTAGTTTTTCCTTGTCAAGGTTAAAAATGTGTGTCACTGTCTGGGATATCAGCCTACCACAGGCTATATTCTTCATGTGGAGGTGAGTTTTTAAGAAAACCGTTGGGCCTTTAGATATTAAATATTTAGTTTCATGAGAAAAGGCGTTAATATAACCATATTTCTGAGTCATGAAAGTGCTTTCCTTTCTTTTCCTTTTAGTCTTGTGACCCCTTCAGACTTTTTTTTAGGAGGTACTAGTAAAGCCAGCTGTTAGGTGTCTGTTTGTGAAACACTGCCCTCATGTGGAGACAATTATCTTCATGATTTAGCATGCAAGCTGGGATATGGAAAACCCTTTAATATGTATACAACATCTGTAATAGCAGCTGGAGATATAATCAAATGCTTTTTGACGCAACTCTAACTAAATTTTAAACAAATATATCAACAATTAGATTCTCACTAGTCAAATGTTAATTTTAAATATTCATAATTCATTTCTTACTAATGGAAATGTCCACTGATATAAGTAATTTTATTTACTACTGGTCAGCTTTTACCACTGGCATCTAGTCAGACAAAAACACCGATATCTACAATTCAGCTATGACCTTTCCAAGTTAACATATTTATAATGCAATGTTGACAAGTTGTATTTCTAATTAATGATATCTACAACTCACTTCATCAGAATGGTAATTGCTGATATCAGCAATTATTTTCAATTTTTATCACTAGTGGCATTGTTCATTGTATACATCTACAACTGTTCCTGCATTACAGATATCATAAATGAAACTCTAGGGATCTAAAGTTCAGCTCTTTTAAATAATTGGTTGGATTGTTTCGAATTTTAATTAGTTAGAGCATAATTCAGATATCCAGTAGACCCTAATTGATTTATCGGAGGGTTGATATTATTAGCTGATATCTGTTCTGGCATTTATAAAAGCTCATAAATGAAAATTTAACAAAGTAAAGAAGGGACAGGAGAAACACCCTTCAACCGCGTTATGAGTGTTGACGTTACATAGTTTGTCCACCAGAGGGCAGCCTGCGACTTCCCCGTTGGCAACACACATTTTTGGAACGCCACAAACACCAACAACCAGTTGATCCGAGCTGAGTCTGGCAGAGCATAAACAAGTAAATACATAACTGCATATAATAAATGTTAGGGAAATTTGTTTATGTTTCATGTGTCTGAAAGGACAAAAAAAATATCAGCTGATATATTGGAATATCAGACTTTTGAATCACCAAATATCAGTAACGGTCTTAAAAACCCTATTAGTAGGGCTCTAATACCTAGCAGTGGATTTCTGGTATCTATATAAATAGGTGACTAGTTACAAAACCAGTGCTTTTGTAACTAGTCACAATTAAATAAGGCAATAAAAAAAACAAATCTCCATCAGTCAAAATCTCATTGTAGATATCTTCAACAATATAAGCTACACATATGCATAATCAGGTAGCATAATATACCAGCTAATTAGGTTAACATATCCCAAAATGATTTGTTGAAAGTGTGAAATGCATTTATTGATAGCTGAATTGGGAAATGACATTTCCACTACAGACAGGCCTAGACAACATGATGAAATTCAATTATAGATATCTGTGATCAGTATTTTTTATTTAAAAGGGAAATATTAATATTTCTTGGTCCTAGAGGCTAAAGAAAATCATGCATATTTAGTGCTGCACACCTTTGGTGAATGAAGCTGTAATTGCTCTGTTGGTATCTTTGCATCTCTACACCCAGAAGCAGGCGTAAACCCATATGTGTTGGTGCATCCTTAATGCCTTTAACCTACTAAAATAAAAGCCTTTTATTACTTATACAACCCTACCTTGAATGTTGGGGTTTTATGCATTTTTCTTTTTTCACTAATATCTGTATTTGAGAAAGATACCGTAAATCTGCTTTGAATCATCAGAATGTAATTTCCACATATGAAAATATGTTTTCTAACATGTAAAAATGGTTTTAAAGCTATCCTAATATAATTAATATTACTAGTCATCCCTGCTGGTTACATATTAAAGGGGCCTGCACTTCATCAAATACTAAAATGAGACCATAATGTGACCAAACTGAATTGAGGATAAAGTGATGTAGTGTATGTCTTGGGCGCTAACGGTCTTTTCTTTCACTGTCTGTTACTGCGTTATAGTCATAGCATGTTTTTATAGAGTCATTGGTTGCACTATTGTTTCACTACATAACCCAGAATGCAACGCGCTGTGGGTTGGGTTTTTTTCCCCCTCTTTCCCCTCCGCACGTGACGTCACAAGCCGGAGAAGCCGACAACCACAACCTCGCATCAAAAACAGGCAGCTAAGTTACGTTAGCTAGCCCCCCTTTCTAACAGCAGACCGTTGGCCCGCAGCTGGCTGATCGTCACTTCAACTTTTGGGAAACAACTTTAACAGCAACACGAGTTGGTGAGCGCGGTGGAACAGGCCAAGTTCACCCCCAGAAAGGTAAAATGAAAACAGCTTTATTCAAATGTAAGCCAGGACGCGCTCTCATGCCAGTGGCAGCCACAGCTAACGTTAGCTTTGTTTTCTTTTTGATTATTGGCTAGCGAGCGCAGCTAACGCTAGCTGGCTAGCAGGTATTTAAAGCCTGAGCTGCGCAGTATGCTTGTAGTTTTGTTCCTCGGCAGAGGAAACCGATTTGAACAGAACATTTAGCAAGGTGTGTCAGCGATTAACCACGGTTAGCAGCTGCTGTCCAAAGTACTTGATGTCATCGCCTTATTATTGTCTTGTTTCGGTGTTTTACGAGCCCTCTCTCCCTTTAACAAACTGAAGTCATGGCGTGTGGAGCCACTTTGAAGAGGACCATGGATTTCGATCCGCTAATGAGTCCTACATCCCCCAAAAGACGAAGATGCATCCCCGTGCCCCCGTCGTCCTCAGCCTCATCCCCTAGGAAGTACCTCAGCATGGAGCCTTCGCCATTTGGGGAGTCTTCATCAAGACTTAGTGCAGGTAAGGCTGGCCCTAAGCTGGCGTGCTTGTTTACTATCCAGACGGCCATAAACAACATGTTGAGTCACACTGTGTCAAACCTGAGAACGTGACAGCTGTTCAGATATTACTGATGGACCTCTGCTTGTCTGTTTACCCACCAGAACAAATTCTCAACAGCATCAAACAGGAGTACAAGCGTATTCAAAAGAGAAAGCATCTAGATGGAGGCTACCAACATTCAGAGTGCTGCTATTCTCCAGAATCCCCATCCCAGTCGTCTACTATGAATGCTTCCGGCATGCCAGGTGGGTAGAGGAGCACGGTTTGACTGAAGTAATCATAGAAACCCTCCTACAATATGGTTCTGAGGTTTGTTTGTTCTTTTGTTTACTTATTTATACAGGAACATCCTGTGGAGGTGTCTCTCCATCTAGAAAAGAACAGCCATTATTCACCCTTAGACAAGTTGGAATGATCTGTGAACGCCTGCTGAAAGAAAGGGAAGAGAAGGTGCGGGAGGAATATGAGGAGACCATGACTTCAAAATTGGCCGGTTGGTACACTCTGAGCAATCCTGACATTTTGAAATCTGGAACCAGAAAATGTTTGTCACATATTTGACATTGAAATTGGATTTGATTTCAGAACAATATGACACATTTGTGAAGTTCACACATGATCAATTAATGCGACGATTCGGGGAGCAGCCTGCAAGTTGTGAGTTTTTTCTGTTTATGTTTTGCTTTTTATCCTAAATCATTTCCATATTCACTGTAAAGGATGAAGTCTTGGCTCTCAGCTTGAACTCTACCATTTTAAGTTTAAATTAACACTTCTGCTGTCTGTATTTATATTCCACCTCCCTTCTCTCCAGATGTTTCCTGAGTGTGGCACAGAAATTTTGCAGAAAGACGACCTTCCCTTGCTGCAAGCTATCACATGGTATCTCGAGGAAGAAAAAAAAAATAAAAGCTCATCATTGTAAGAGATTAAGTTTAGCTAGTTTAAAGGAAACTTTTCTTACTGTGCCATATATCTGTCTTTGGGCAAAGGTTTATATGAAGCTGTTGTCAGTTGTTACCACTCTGTTGTAAGCAACTAGGTGCTTCCTGATGTAAATTAATGGACCCTATCTCTACCAGTGGCCTATGTTCCTCCAGCTGTATGTGTATCTACAGTTATCTCACTTTTGTAATGATTCCCAGCATTCCAGGCTTTGTCACTTCTTTCTGTTCATTACATGTAAATACAATGAAACGACGTAGAGTTTTACACAAGGTTTGCAGGTCAATCTGCAAGGATGTGGAGGAAACACAAGTTGGAACAGAGAGAGTATGTTTGCCATTTATCCTCTGTTCATGCTTTTTAAATTGAGCATAAAGTGGGCTAATTTGATTTTTTCCCCCTCCCCTCCACCCACTCCCCTCCTACCAGTGTTTTATTTATTGAGTTTTGTTCTGCTGGTATCACTTTAAAACCAATGTACTTATTACTTAAAAACAATAAACATCTTTTAAGAGTTCAAAACTGGTTTGATGGATCAAACTATATCAGGAATAGCCTAGTAAGAAAATAAAATGAATTGTACATGATTTATCACAGCAGTTTATACAAAAAGTGCTGTAATAAAGTTTTTTCTATGAAGATGGCACTTGAATTAATATCATAGACTGTATGTGAAAGACGCACATAGCTTCAGGCTCTGAAAATAGAAGCCAATGTCGATGGGCCTTAAACCTGCATTCTTTCTAATGTCCACTACAGGGGTGAATCCTTTGGTTTCAAAAATAAGTTGGGTTTTATAGAACTCTATGGAAAAAGGACCCTTAAGCTCATTTGATCTATGGCCTCAGTAAAAACTTTCCTGATGAGTTTATGGTCTTGACTGCTACTTTCAAGATTTGTTTAACACAGCATGATTTCTATTCTGTAATTAAGGCCCCCATCAGAATCAAAAATGATGATAAAGGAGGGGTAGTCTTTAGGGTGGGCCTACCTTCTGATACGTTTCTACCATATGAGCTTCTCAATCAACCGCCCCAAACCCCCTGCTCGTCATGGCACATGGCATGTTCAACCTGAGGCTTCAAAGCGGGATCAGTGATGTCACATTGGCTATGTCCATCTTTTATATACATTCTATGATAACTTTCCATAACCTGAACCATCCCATTCCTGTTATCTTTGCTAATGATGTTTTATCAAGTCCTGACTATAATCAGTTTGTTAATTAGTTATCCCAAATTTGAGCTGTGCTTTAGCATAGCAATATATTGGTCCAGGTGTAGCATATTACAGGATTTCCAGTGATTTCAATCAATGCAGTGAGAACATCCAGCAGACACTGGTGTACTATTTAGAGATACAGGTTTAATGTGCATGTCTTTAGTTGGAGTGAAAAATACAAATCCAAGTCAACAGGGCCTGAAATTAGATAGCTTCCACAGATGTTAAAAAAAAAGTTTTTCTCTTTCATGGTTGCAGTCAGCAGCCTCCCCAGGTGAGTCGAGCCACATGGTCGGTCTTCTGCTTGGTAGACTTGATGAAGCCCAGAAATTCGAGCTCTGATACGGCACGGATGAAACGAGCGCTAAAGGAAAAGTTAAGGAACAAAATGCCTTGGCTAAAGTACTTTAGCAGTAAACTTGGCATTCTTCTCAAACTGCCTACATATTTGGGTTGCTTACAAACCTAGAAACATATTTACTGTTTTATCCAATCATGATACTCCAAAGAAAGACATGAGGAGGAGTACCTAGCCAATTCAGGGCTGTCCGGCAGTATTTTGGCTCTGGAGTGCCGCTAGGGCACTGCTACTCAGTGCTTGTCACTCACCGAGCAGGACACCAGGACCTGTCAGATTACTACAGTCTATAGATTTTTGGCTATTTTAATTAAAAAGTTGCCAAATAAAGAGTGATTATCACTGCAGTCAGTAAAAGGGATGGCTGACTCCCAAAACTGAGATGTTATAAGTTTACACATAGAAATAAAAAATTCAAATACCAAAATTGAAAATTTAAATATCTGGGGACAGCTTACTCAGTGCCTGGTTCTGCCACTTGGCTTAGTTAAAGCATTTTACTTTGCGTCTTAAACTGTGCTTCAGTTTTCCAGTAAATTATCTGCAGAAATGAAACTAAAAGATTTAATAAAGCAGGGAAAATCTGTGAGAAATCTAAAGTTATGGAAGGATACTGTTTGACTTCGTCCACTTTCCCAAAAGTTTCAGAATCTGAATTGTTACCCTCAGCGGCTGAAACCACAGTGGCGTAGGCCTGAAAACAAACACGTTTTCATTCATGTCAGCATCCAGGTCATTCTGGGCCAATATTAATCCTCAGATTGATAATGTGACACGTGGGTCCTACAGGTCAATAAAGCCTCTCTTACACTGAGAAAAACAAAACCCTCCAGTCAAACAACGTTTGTGAAGCAAAGTTAAAGTTTTTTTGACCATGGCAAATTACAGGTAATGAGCTTATTATTAAATTTCTTAGTGTATAAACTCACTTCCAGCCAGTCATAGAGGTTGATCAGCCTTCCACACTCCAGATGGAGCTTGTATGCAATACAGATGTCAGGAGCAACATTGGAGACTGTCCCATCTTCGGTCTTCAAGCTGTCATTCTAAAAAAAAAAAAAAAAACAAAAATTTTTACACCTTTTTAGCATGCACAATTGTTTT
>VVAS01028174.1:16712-26926 GCA_015103295.1 Ptychochromis oligacanthus
AAAAAAAAAAAAAAAAATAAAAAAAAAAAAAATAAAAAAAAAAAAAAAAAAAAAAAAAAAAAAAAAAAAAAAAAAACACAAAAAAAAAAAAAAAAAAAAAAAAAAAAAAAAAAAAAAAAAAAAAAACGTTAGAAGTAGTGCCAGTTAATATTGTATTACGGCTGCCCATTGTTTTAATCAAACATGCATGAGATAAAGCAGATATAACACCTCACCTTTGACACAGATGAAGTTGACATCTTTCGCTACCTGAGACGACAGTTTCACTGTTGAGACACTTTCAACAGCCAAGCTTGTATCCTGAGCTGGAGCTTCTGTATGGATTTAAAATGACGGCTGCACGCAGCCTTGCGGCGCATCGACTTCCCGCCAAAGTGACGTAAACGGAAAGGGTTGCGTTCAGCTAATAAAACGCTTCAAGGGTGAGTGTGTGCATAGTTTTGTCAAGTTCCAAGTTATCCAACCAGAAATCCACTGACCTTCATAACAAACTTTAAAAAACAGAAGCGAGATTGTTTCCCCCATTAGTGAGATTAGTGTAGGTAGGTTAAATTTTCACTGCTCTGAACGCTTTTTAACATTGCTGATCTTGAACATGCCCTCAAAGCGTCTCCGGTGGCCGGTTAAAAGGTTCATTTTGGTTTTAAAGCTGGCAACGTTTAAAAAAGTCACGTAACAACCATCATAATGCTCCCTAAAAGCTATTAATCACTCAAATTGGTGCATACGTCCTTATTTAGTTTTATATGTAATATGTAGGTATACTTGGATAAGTTAATTCTTATTGTAATGGACCATAACTGACAGTTATAAATGAACGTAGCCTGTACATAATGTTATGTAAAGTGTACTGTGAAAATAAGCCAAAAATAATGTATAAATACAGAAATAGTCTAAATAAACAGCATGTGTAAATGAAGAAGTAATACCAGTATATTAATTTAAATACACCCTTTTTCATAACCAGTGTTTTTAATGCACTGATTTATTGATACTTTTGGTATTTTCCATATCACTATAATTACTTTTTTTCCATTCGCATATTTTTTAGTGTTTTAAATCAACAGTAGGCCTAACTACTTCAGCTGTATGGGTTGTTGGCATTTCCTTTAAAAGTAAAAACAGGTCGTACATTTAATCCAGGCTGCTTCGGAAAGCTATTCATGTGCAGATGTGTACTGTCCAGGATTAAGTGATTACTCTATAAATCTTTCACGTCTATTCAGTTACTAACAACAGGAGATAAAATAAGCTTGTCCCACCATATGCCTAATTTTTAATAAATATTTAATATATTAAAAAATTGAACCATGTCTATCATATCACATAAGCAACAAAGCTACTGTAAACTATACAAGCTGGATATTACGAGCAATAGAAAGTCTGCAGTCGATATGTTATAAAAAGAACCAGTAACATTTTATTGAACACTTTGTGGAAGACATGTAAATATTACAGATAGGTCTACTAGTGTTGTAAAAGGATGAAATAAATACAAACAGAACTTGAAATCCCATAGGGATATATAAAAACATAGTTTTCTTTAAAAGTCTCCATTTAGCAAAAGAAAAAAAAAACATCTTCAGTACTAAGCATAAATACAAACATGTTTCTAAAATCTATGCCCTATAGATTACCTGGTTATTATAACTAACATACATACTTAAAATCATCCGAGACATTAGGGTTTCATTAGGTACAAAATAGGCCATTTTTTTCATTAAGTGTGACCATGACTGTTAACAGTTGGAAATCTGATGCATTAACAAACCATTCTGCAGCATAACTTCTCAAATCCTGAGTAAGATTGAGCTGAAAACAAAGTATCGGGCTATGATCCACTATAAAGCCACTTTTTTATTATGACTATGGGCCGCATATCTTGTAGCTGCTTCAGCAAAAGATCAGCGCCGTCTGACAATGTTTTATCCATGACAATCTTAACATTACTCACTGATTGGAGATTTAGGGGGTTTCTAAAATCTACAACACTGTCACAACCTTTCAATTCATCAGCTATTTTACTTTTCGTTGCAGATTTCTGTTTGTTAGTGTGTTGTCTTTTGGAAGGCAGTTCAGCACTGGATTTATCATTTAATTTGCGTTTGGAAGAGTTGGTTGACTCTGAGGTTTCCAAGAACTTAAGAAAAGAGTCCTCAAGTCCTAGTGGCTTGAAAGACCCAGACATAACACCGTCATCACGTTGTTCTTGGGCTGCAGGGGTACCAGGATTTGAGTTCTCTCTTGAACTGTTAACAGTCGAGCGGTTTCTAAGGGTCTGCATTCTCTCTGGACAAGCTGGTGTAGGATGTGCAGGTTTTCTGGGACGGCCTCTTTTAATTCCCCCTTCTGTCCCAGTGGAAGCTTGAGATTCTGCACTATCGTCGTTGGACAGCTTGCTGTCCTCTTGGACTATTTTATCTACCAGCTCATCTGTTTTCTGTTCACTGGGCTTTTCGCCTTCCTCTGGCTCCGTCTCCTCAGAAGATGAAGCTGACGCGCCCTCTGTTTTGTTTGCATCTTTGCACCTGGCGCGTGAGTATTTTTTGCAGAAAATGAACTGACTCCTTTGATCTTCGATGTATCTTTCCGTGAGGCCATGTGTGGTGTAATGCTTAAATATACTTCTTTCAGCTGACTCCACTGCATCGCAACCTATGATCATGCATGGGTACTGCAGTGAGGACTTCTTGGTGCACATGGCTATCGCCTCTTCATGAGATTTTAGTGTAGGCTTTCCAAAACTAGTCCAGTGTTCAATGGACTTTCCGTCTTTCTTTTTAGTGTTTTTCTTTTTCACTTTGAATTTGTTTTCTACATTCTCTTTCCCGTTGTTGACCCCTGGGAAGAGCCCTATTGATTTAGTCCTTCTTCCATCACTTACTTTGGGATCATAAATATAGTCGTGCTTTTTGATGAGGTGGCGGAGCAGGTTTGACTTTGTAGTGTACACGCGGTCACATCCATCATACTCGCACCGGAAAGTTGGATCAACCGATCCGCTCTCAGAGATGGCAATTTCCTTGTGGTAATTCTTAATGTGCTCAATGTACTTTTCCACAGAGCTGAAGGGGAGAGCGCACTCTGGCCGGTCACAGTTAAATGTCCCTATGCTCATACTGGCCATCATGGAGGTGGCTTTGTCACGGGTGAACTTGTGAAGTAAGAGGTAATGCTGCACCAGCCTTGTGATTCCCATGAACACCCTTGAACAGTTTTTCACTTGACACCGGACTTCATTGTCTTTTCCTATGGTCTGATTGCTCTCCTGTCCATTATTAACACTAGTCTTTTCAGTTTCAGTTTCAGTTTTGTTAGGGGGCAGGGATGCCTGATGCATGGCCTTGTAATGAAGTATCAAATTGTGCTGGATGGTGAATGCTGCAGTGCATCCCTCATGAACACAGCGATAAGGTCTGTATGGACTGTAGGCATTATCTGCATCAAACATTTTGAGGCTTAACCTTTTCTGAAGTTTCTCCTTTTTCTCCTCCTTTGTTGGTGTGCTTTTGGAGCTGCTGGGTTTTTCTGGAGAGGATGAAGGAGATGAAGTAGAAGACTTTAGCTGTTTTACTTTGCTCGGGGTCACAGGTGATTTTCCTTGCTGCACTTTTGCTTTGCCAACAGGACTGAGTTTCTCTTTCAAATCGGATTTCATTTCTGGACTCCTGTTATTAACAGCTACGTTAGGTTCCTCTGGAGCTTTTTCAGGAGCAGGCTGTGCCACCTCCCCAAACGGCCTTTCAGTCAAATAGTTTTGAGGTGATGGTAGTCGTGTAACAGTTGATACCTCAGATGTGAAGCTTTGCTTCGATGGATCTTCTGAAGTGATCTGAGGAACGTCTGGATTGTTCTCAACGTCTGGTTGAGGTGCAATTGCAACATCAAGTGGTTCTTGTTTTATAGCAGGTATTACAGGTGCAGATTTTGTTGTTTGACTGCTACTGACATCAGTGTTTGGACGTTTAATAACTGCATCACCTTTGTTAAGTCTAAATGCACGTCTATTTCTAGCACTAATCCTAAGCTTCTGCATTTCTGCCTTTGACAATCGGTGGACTTTTTCATAGTGAATTCTCAACCCTGTCGTTCTTGTAAATGTTTTTGGACAGATCTGACAAGGATATGGAGACAGTTTGGATGGTGTTCTTTTTAGTTCTTCTATCATCTCATTAGAATAATCATGCATTTTACTTAAGTGTTTGAATAATGCCTCCTTTGTCATGAATGAGTACTCACAATCGTCCTGGTCACATTTGAAAGGTTTAGGTATCTTCTCAGTGGGCTTGTCATCACTTTTGCTTAGTGTTTTACTTTTTTCAATAGCAAGGGTTGTATCACAATGACCAACATTTTGCTCTGAGGACATAGCACTCCGCATCTTCTCTTGTGCAGCCTCGATCAAATCCAGCCTTTGAAAGGCATGTGACATTTCCATTAGATGATCCTCCTGATATGGTACAGCGAGGGCTGGATTAGCTAACTCTACTGCCTTCTCTTGCTGGTTTTCAGTGGAAACTGAGAAGGAGTTTGAGTAGTCCATTATATTTGTATTCTGGGGCTCCTGTTTCAACACAGTTGGTGAGGTCAAAGTGGTCAAGCTACAAGGTTCCTGTGAGAAGTCACCATTTGGCATGTTGTATATTGCTCCATTAGTGTCAGGGACATGAGGGTCATTGAGGAAATCTAGAAAGGATGTTGGCAGATCTGCTGTCAGGTCAATTTCATCTAAAGGTCTGCACTGTGAGCGTTTAGACAGGTGACCACCGAGAGATTTGGTGCTTGTAAACTCTCTAAAACATCTCCTGCAGATGACCTTGCCGTCTTTGATGATTGCTGGCCATTTGGTACGCTTGCTCAGCCTGGTGCGTTTTCCTTTCTGCACATCTGGGTCACCTGCTTTTTCATCTGAGGGGTTTGCCTCACAGTCAGCATTAGGACACTCCTCATCGTAAGGGAAATCAGTGTGAATGACGCTGTGCGTACTCAGCATGCCATCCACAGAGTTGTCCATCTGCTCATAACCATGAGCTGACATACTCTCCGATTCAGTTATTTCATTTGTAGATTTTACTGGAGCTTGAGCCTCTGGGGTCAAACATTTCATGGGAATATCAACTGACGAGCATTGAGTGAGACAAGAGTTTTCACTCTGAGCATATGGAGTGTGGTAGCTTCCATCAGGGAGGCTGTCTATAGTTGAGATACTGTTTCCATTATCCAACTGTCCTGTCATACTTGCACTGCTTTTTCTCACATCTACATTTTCTCCTGTACCCTCAGGATGCATAAGTCCATACTGATGTCCTCCGTTATGCATTTGGCCTCCATTGTCAAGCATTAGAGAACTGGACACATACTGAGACATCAAACTTGAATCTGAAGGAGCGTGCGACATAGGGGGAGCGTGCATAGCTGCTACTGAATGATCTCGATCAGATGGGAGAGCCGATGTGGTTTGATAAGGGTCTGCCTGCCAATGAGGATAGCTGCGGGGTGGGTACTCATTCATGTTAAAGGCATCTGGATAGCAGTTATTCATAGGAGGTGAAGACCAAGACTGAGACATGTCTGACTGCATCATTCCGCTGGGATTGTTTGGGCTTCCCCATGATGGATACACTGTGGGGTTCATCATTGGAGTAATAGGCACAGGCTCCATTGATCCAGGATAACACTGGGCGGGAGAGGTTGAGCATCCCATTAGGTAATCCATTTGCTGCATCCCAGGTTTGTTGCATAGTATTCCTGGCTGGTTTGGAGGCTTGTTACCTGGGTTCTGAGGCTGACTTAGTGACGCTGGTCCGCTGGGTGTCTTTTTTGCAGTAATTTTGGCCACTTTGTTATATTTCTTTGCCAATTTCCAATCTTCAAATATTTCAGGGTGTTGTTTCTTCACATGCCTAGACAAGCTTTTGTTTGTACTGTATGCCCTTGTGCAGTCGTTAAATGGGCAGCAATGCAGGTTCTCTTCACTGCCAGCAGTGCCCACAGGTGTGCTGGTAGGATATCCTTGAAGCGAACAAGGAATTTCTGTCTTGATTTGACCTGGAGAAATTATTTGTGGAATCACTTTCTGAAATTCATTGCCTGGTACATTATTAGTCCCATCTTCCTGTTGACTTGCCACAGGATTTTTATCACTCGGGACAGGATACACTGGAGGAACGTTACCTTGCCCAGCCACATTTTGGTGTGCATGTGGAGCTTCTGGTTGTAGATTTGCATCAACTGGTGCTGGAGTGGGATTGGTCAGCGGAGTGTAGCATTTCTCTGGTTGTTTCATTTCAGGATGTGCCACTGAATTCAGCAGGTTTTCAATTGAGTGTTTCACTTTCAGGGGACCTGGGTCTTTAGCAGCCTCTGGTGATGTGCATGGTGATGCAGTGGCGTTGCATGCTTCCTTCATATGAATGTCTGTATTAATTCCCTCAAAGCAAACAGCAGCAGAACATGTATCTTCTTTGTTTGGGGTACTCTCTGGTGGTGGTGGTGGTTGAACTTTTGCATCGGCAGGGGGGTGTTGATTTGCAATGGAAAAGCTGTTTGCTGCATCATTATTATTGTGATTCTCTTGGTGAGACAAGAACTGAGACTGTGAGTAGAAGATTTTACCACAGTTGTCTGTTTGACAGGTGTAGGTAAGGTAATGCTGAGCCTCGTGATCATACAGCAGGTAGGCCTCACTGAAAACTTCGCCACAGTTTGGAAACATGCACTGGGCCTTAAATTCTGGGTGTATTTTTCTATGCATGAGGAGCTCTGAATTTGAATTAAAGCTGGCCTTGCAATCCAGCTGTATGCAGATATATGGTCTGGTGCCACAGTGCATCTGCAGGTGATCATTGAGGTGTCTGACATTAACAAACTGCCTCCTACAGTACTGGCAAACCACTTTCTGTTTTTGTATTTCTAAAAACCTCATGGCTTCTTCGTCGTTCTTGTGAGATCTGACATGAGCCATGAGGTTACGGAAAAACTTGAAAGCTTTAGTGCAGTTTTTCACAGGACAGAAACAGTCTTGACTTATCTGTGTGTCAGATGTAGTCTGTTCTATCTTAACAGGAGACCCCAGTTGCTGTCCAATTTGAGATTCAATTTTTATAGGACTAGTGTTTGTCTTGGCAGCAACTTTTGAAATTTTTGATGGACTTTTAGGGGACTGAGGTGGTTTGGTTACCTTTCTTGCAGCTTTCATTGCAGCTAGCCTCTCTTTGCAAGATTGCTTTACATGTGATGCTACGTGTGGTTCTAAAATCTCCCTAGTTTCAAAACTGTTGGCGCATATTGGACAAAGATACAGTCCGTCTTTGAAATGCTTCTGAGCGTGACGAACAATTCTGTGACCTAAGAACTCCTTGTCACACAAAACACAATACTGCATGTAGGCTCGCCAATTTCTGAACCGGGCAGACACAAAACCCTGCTCCCGAAGTTTTTTAGCCTCTCTGTTTTTTTCTCTTTCATCTGTGATTTCATTGAGTTCATTTGTAGTGGTTAACAGAAAATCCTCCAGGTCTTTGTATTCAGGGAGTTTGCCAAGTGCACTTTCCACCTCCTGTTCATCTGTGTCATTGAGTGTGTCAATAGAAGACACAATAGCTGCCTCCTCGCCCATCAGTGCCAAGCAGTTGCGTTTCAGTGTTTTCCAGTCCCAAAACTCTGGATCAAAAGGCCACTGTGTCTTCAAGGCCAGCAGTAACTCGCAGCGTAAAGAATTGGGCACGGGTAGACTCCCGTCCTCCTCAGGCTTTTGGTCGGGTTCATTGTACAGTGATTCCACAGCATAATATGAATCAACGGTAGGCTGGAGGAGGAACTCTGTGAGCTGGCATGCACGCTTAACTTCTAGATCAGTTGGCAAGAGGCAGGAAATAGTCTTGCAGATGGTAGACTGGCTATCTTTATGGTCACTGGAGGTCATTTTCAGAGCTTGAATGCACATTTCGACGCACACTGGAAGCCCAACCTCTCCAACCTAAGAAAATAAAAAAGTAAAGGTGAGGGATTTTATTTTAAAGCCATGCAGCATCCCATCAGTTGTTGCTGGCGTGAGTGGCAATGTTAAAGTCCTGCTATTAGCTGCAAATGCACAGCCTATTTTTCTTACCTCATTTTGGATTACTTTGATGAGAAACAGAATGTGACAGACACTTCTGCAGAGAAGAGCCATCTCTTTGCTGCGGCTAAGAAAGGAATCAGCAGACGACTCTAATCGCATGAGTAGTTTACTCCAGAACAAAGTCAGTTCCCTGGAAAAGTTCACAAACAGAACTGTTTAAAGTTTTGAATTGAAAGAGTATGTAAACCTTCACATGAATTAGGCTGTCTCTCACACAAAGTAGTAATGGATCCAACAGAGTAAATAGTTTATAACATCTTTCATTCATTCATGCATCCATTCATTCACATTTGGCATTTTAAACAATGCACACAGTTAGCATCTACAACATTAACAATGAAATGCATTATTCAATCCAGTTTGGGGGAAAAAATATTCCTGTTTTTTATTTTCCCATGACAACTGCATTGGTAGAAAAAACTGTGCAAGTCTTTTTTAAGTATTTGTCTGAAAAAAAAAAACATTTACCAGGCACAATAAACATCCCCTTGGAGAAGCTGTCGTTTGAGAAAGGAAGTACACATGCAGAGAGCTCCTTTCTCATCTCCCTCTGACTCCAGGTTGCAGATCATCTCAAGAGCATCCTTACAGTCTATTGATGCAATCTATTAGAGAAAACAAGAAATCAAAGGAAAAATCAATTCAAATGAAATACAACTGCTGCCTTGCAAACTGCAAGGTCGAACAGTATTACTTAATTTCAGATATAAGGAATGTTCTAAATAGTTAAAGGGTTCTCTTTGACTGATTCAATTTCAGTTCAGTATAGGAAAGCTATAATACACACATTATATGGACAAAAGTACTGGGCCAACTACACATTACACCTACAGGAGCTGCTTGGCTATGGAAACTCATGCCATGAAGCTCCCATCACACAGTTTTTGTGCTGACTTTAATGCCAGAGGAGTTATTGTGTCAGCAGAGTGTTGGTGACTTTTACACACTATGCAACTCAGCACTCGGCAAACTCGCTCTGTAACTTTCCATTGTCTGCCACTTCTCCGAGTTGCTGTGGTTCCTAAACGCTTCCACTTCGTAATAATACCACTTCCCTCGAGGAATATCCAGGAGGGAAGAAATTTCACAAACTGACTTGTTGCAGTACCACACTCAAATTCAGTGAGAACAACCCATTTTTTCAGAAATATTTGTAAAGGCAGACTGCATGGTTAAGTGTTTGATTTTATGCACCTGTGGTAATGGGACTGAAAACACAAGAATTCAAAGGTTTAGAGGTGTGGCCCAATACTTTTGTCCATATAGTGTATATTTGCCCAAGTCAATTAAGCATCTACCAAGAAATTTTAATAACAATATGAGACTTGTTCAAATTTTAATTCATGAAAAATAAGTCTCAGAGAAACTACTGTTTTCTTACCTCTTCCATTAGCTGTTCCTGACTTTTTGACATACAGATGCAAAGCAAATAGGTCTGTTTGAAGTTCCCTTTTCCTTCATATCCCGGATACTCTGAGCACATCTTTGCAAGGACAGCTGCTTTATCAATACTGTCCACTTTGATGAGGTGCTTTATTCGCATGTTGAGAAGCGTGGGACCTTCCAGCTCGAGAAACTCGTGGACTACGGAAGAAAAAGAAGAAAGTTGAGAAACTGGTCATGAGAGGGAATTCAGTCAGAAAATGTATTATTATACTCAACAAGAGTTATTTCCTGAAATTACAGCTGTAAAGGTTAGTGTGGTGCGTCTCCAAGCTTAGATGTCAAAAAAAGGAAGACTAACCTTGCTCAGTTTGAGGAATTTGATTGGACAGGATGCTGCTTAATGTGGTGTTGGCCCAGACGCCATCCTGCTGTGCCAGGACTGAGAGCAGGCAGAGCTGTGTGCTCCCACTTTCTTGCAAAAGGCCGTGTGCCAACTATAACACAAGACGCAAAAATATGCAATAATTAAATTACTAAAACTTCAATGAGTCATGCTTTAAAATGTGACACAGTCAAGAGATATTTGTTATAGCGATGTCATTGTAGTCAATTTGTGAAGTTACACATCTTTTTTTTTTTTTTTTTTACATTGTAGAATAAACCCACAAACCCCAGTATTTTACCACATAGTTTTTTTCACTTAAAA
>VVAS01028181.1:1655-11971 GCA_015103295.1 Ptychochromis oligacanthus
TCTGAAATTTACACACACACACACACACACACATATATGAAAAGGTGACTAATTAAAGGAAAAACCGAAGTACCTGTGTTTCTGCTGTGGGGCATTTGCTTAAGTCCAGTTGTTCCCTTAAACGGAAGGGCAGGTCTAAAGTTATTCTAAGTGATAACCGGATACACCTTTAGCCTAATTAAAGTAGTCTCTTCCAGGATGGCAATGGCACCATCCACAGGGCACAAGTGGTCACTAAAAGGTTTGATGGGTATGAAAATGCTGTAAATCATATGCTTCATCAGATCTCAACCCAGTGAGAGATTTCAAAAAACGTGTTAGACAGCACTCCACACCAACTTCATCAATACACCAAGTGAGAGAATATCTTTTGGAAGAATGAAGTTCCATCCCTCCAGTAGAATTCAGAGATATGTACAGTTTGATCAATTGCAAGAGAATAGGAGCATATGAATAAAACTAATAAAGCTGTTCTGGCAGAGTGTAGTGGCCCAACACCTTACTGAGACATCTGTAGTGAACATCTAAAGACTAAAGTTCACTACATCCATATTTTTTGCATTGCAACTGAGAAAATTTAAATCCTTTTCCAACTCTTCTGAGATCAAGGTCCATTAAACAACAGAGCTTTACTTATTGACTTAGTAAGTATTTCAGATCAATAACATTACTATAGCAGTGGTGACCAGCCAAAATGAATAGGGACTCAGAAAACACTACTACAATCTTGTACCTTGTACTCCCATCTAGTGCTACCTTACAGACAGAAATGTTTTTCTTTTTTCTCCACTGCAGTGATTTTGTTAACATTTACACCTTCTATATATCAAGGACAATATTGATATGTCATTGCACTGCCAATTGAGGAAACTCTCAGACTGGATTATGGACAATAATGAGCTAAGCCTCCCTCTATAGTTATGAGAGCAATGAAATCTGTTATTTGGGTTATGAAACAGAAAGGAGAAAGGATTAACATTCCCCTGGCTGTACTATCATCACTTAACTGCACGAGATGAGATGACATTTGTTGTAACTGATAGTTCTGGTTATTGATACAAATTTAAGGCTGAAAAAAACAACAACCCTAAAGCATCACAGAAAATATGATACATGCACTGGGACACTCTGAAGATACTGGCTTAAATAGAAGACTTTGCTGTTCTTAACCAGTACAAGTTATTGTTAATAGTTATATATTTAAATTTTTACCTTAACCTCCAAATAGACACCTCCAAAAAACAACCCTGCAGTTTACATAATATTAATCTGCCACAGTAAATGCATTCGTAGAGAAACATTAACACTGAATGCTCAGCATAATGAAAAAAGCTTGTTTTATGTCAGAGAGGGATGGTGGCAAAAGTACTGAAAAATTTGAGTGTGACTTAAAGCATGGCAGATGTGTTATTTACTCAACCAAAACCATTGCTTATGAGCATTAGCAACTATTATTTTTAACAAATCCATATTGGCAAAACAAATTACTTCTAGGAGTCCATGTTAAATCAAGTGGTTTAAAGAGGGAAAATTTTATTCACATATTTTTGAGTTGTCATAAGAGGAAAAATCACAGGTGTAGCTGATATCATTGACAGTGGCTCTATTACATTTTCATGTACACCAATTAATCCACTGTATGTAAAATGACCTTCCCATAAGTGGATAAAGTACATTAAAAATAGATTAAAACAGGTTCTAGATCAACTTTGTATTTATTCCAGCAATTTTTTTTTCTTCATATTCCTCCTTTTTTGTTTTTGTTTTATTTGCTTGGTGGAGTCCCACCAATAATGGAGGGAAACATGCCAGCTACTTCCAGATAAAGCCAGGCTTGCACCTTCCCTCAGGTGAGGTACTTTCAGCTCTGTATATTCATTTAATGGACCTTTTATAACATTTGTTATATGCTGTCAGCATTTCTTGTGCTCCTCTCCTCTTGCAACATTGCATTTGAAAACTATGCCAACTAAAGACTGTATACAGCCTATGACGCTAACGATCAAATAATGTCAGTTCTACTTTGGACTATTAAATGGAAAAATTGTGTTGGTTTTCATCATGGGTTGTCTTAAGTTTCAGGTTTTAAGTTTGTAAACTTCCCAAACAGATGCCAAACAAAGGTCAGTGTTTGCTGCTTGTGCTAGTACCTCTATGCAATATGCTACTATGCATTAGTTTCAGTCACTAAAAGTAAAGTAGATAATAATTTCATAAATAATTCCATTTTCATTTATCAATCATACAAAGTGCAGTCAACAACAAAAAAGCCTAAATCACATCAGTGTCTTGTGTGACCCCACACTGGCTTTAAAATAGCAACAGTTCTCCTCCTTGCACTGTATATAAACAATGAATCCAGTGATTTGTGGACTCTTATTTGAAGCCTCTACTTGTGAGGAGAAGATGCAGTCAGGGAAGCCTAAGTTACCAGCTATTTAGCACTTGGTTAGCAAGCTGTATCCCTAGACATGGGTGCATGTTATAGAGAAAGACTAAGGAACATATAAGTAAAATACTAGAATTCTCTCACTAAAACTGGAACACATATCTCTTAGAAAGGGTGTAGAATAGCTGCATTAACATGTTCCTAAAGGCTCTAACACCACACACGCAGTCCAGTTCAGTGACTCATATTAGTTGAGGTGATGCCTATATACCTCTTGTTCTGAATAGGTCTCTTATTCTTAGACTGACATAGAAAGCAAAATAAATGAAGCAGGACTGTACTGAGAGCACTAGGGTGTCAGGTGTGACTGGGTGGTAATGGGAAATGGTTTGCATGGCTTAGAGCTCAGATGGAAAGGCCACTTACCAGAATTTTGCTTAGGGCCTAGTTAGGTGAGAACCAGCTTTGTTGGAGTTGATGAACATGCCTGGAAAAGATCCTATTGTGTGAATATAAACATCTGAAGTGCCTCAAGTTGTATCTTGAGCCAGAATCTGGGTAATACTTCTAATTTTAACCGTTTCTCTCCCACACATGTTCTTGTTTGCAGTGTCACGGTGTTTGCTCTTTGCAAGTTCTTGTGATGTTACTCCTGTATGCAATTGGGAACTGTAATTTTTCACTCATTTTGGTTTATTTTGGTTTGTCATGCATTTTATGAGGTCATAAGGAAAAGATGTATAAATTGCATACCGTATTCCCCCTTAAGTTGTTACCATGCTTGTGGGGGCCTCATTTGGCTTATTCTCTCATTGTCCACCTGGGTCTCAATTAGAGATTAAGACTGTGTTATTGTAAAGATGATTGTTCTCTTGCATACAGCCTCTTCACATAATTATTTCCCTGTGGTATTTACCTCAACAGTACCAGCATAGCTTTTGCAACACAGGATCAGTAGTCATGCCTTTCTTTATAGTTTGTCACAATAAGAAGTAAACTGCTGAGTTTCTTTTCTCTAGTTTACATTTCAGCTATATTCTTCTACAGCCATAAACCTCAAGCACTCTTGGTCAAGCTGTTTGTTAGTGCTACATTACCGTTTATCAAAGAACCTGCTTCCTCACCCCTGTGAATTTGTGTGATTTTAAAATCTGAATTGAAAGTTCTCCTGCAGATGTGTTCCAGAGAACAGATTTTCATTTGAAGGCATGTCAGATGTCACAACATCACAGAGCGATTTATAGCATTATTTAAATTAATCGTTTCATTCTTTTGCTTGTAGGAAAGTAAAGTAAGAAGCAGGATTGAACAATAAACCTATTTCATGTTTACTGCCAATGAAAAAAAATGCAGTGAACACACGCTGAAAGCAGTAATTATATCGCAAATACAATCCCAATCCCAATATCTGTCAGAGAAATCATAATTATTCTATTTTTCCTGAAATCCTTTTACTGAACAGTTGAAACCTCATTCCCATTTCAAAGTAATCTGCCAGGAATTTGTTCTTGCTTGTATTTGATAGCCAGTGAGCTGTCCAGTGAGCCAGTTTCAACTTTTTGCGTGTCTGTCTTCTCATAGACCCCTCCATATCAAAGCATTAACCTTCTGGGCTGCAAACTGAAGCCAACGCACAAGTGCTGAAATCTCAGTTCTTGGAATTACAACTTGAGGCTGGCGTCAATAGTAAGTCAATGTCCACAGGCTTCCATATTAAATTTCCAACTCTACAGCAGAAATAAGCATGTTTATAGGTTGGTGCAAAGAAATAGCTTTTGGCAGGTGGATGCCAACACAGGTAACCGAAGCCAGTATCTGTCTTCAAGGCTTAACCTCAGCTAAGTCAAGTCACTGAACTTGACCTCTTGACCGTGTTTATGGTGTTGGTGCCTCTTAAAGCAATTTTATTTTTATTCTTTGGCAAATACTAGTTGTAATAACAGCACACCAACTCTGCTTCAGTTTTGATGAGTGAAATTCTCTTATCTGTGTTTGTTCTTTGCACCCATACAGTGTATGGATGCACCTTGCTAACCAAGCTCAGTTGTTCAGCTCTCCACCCTTTCTATGGCGAACATGTTGTTACTATCAGATCAGAGGTACAAGGTGGCGGACTTCTTGTCCCTGGAGATCTTTTATACCCTCCAGGATAGCAGTATTAAACAAATCCAGGTGATATCAGGTGTGTGTCACTTGTACTTTGTGGTGCTTTGATTGTTGGTGAATTTGCTGATATACAGACATTGTTTTTGAGTGTATGGAATGTCTCTAATTGTGAAGTCTATTTTGCAGTGGCTTTATCTGACAGTTGCCACACACAACTGTATTGCTAATCCTCACAAACCACTGAATGACGTCACATTGACTACATCCGTCTTTTGTATACAGTGTCTGTAACACACTCTGCCATTCTTTGTGATTTTCTATTTGCTCTCTGAACCATGTCTCTAGAAGAAGGACATGTTGTACATTTAGGTCCATAAGTATTTGGGCAGTGACAGTTTTTGTCTCTCAGTTTTGCCTCTGTACACCACCTCTGGATTTTAAATCAAACAGATTTTGATGTGATAGAAGTGTAGACTTTCAACTTTAATTCATGGGGTTTTTACAAAAGTATTGCGTTAACTGTTTAGGAATTACAGCCATTTTTGTACACATCAAGCCTAAAGGTCTTGCACAGAGAAATACCATATTACAGAGAAATACTATGTGAACATAGTATTTCTCTGTAATATAGTATTTCTCATGGGCAACATGGTTTTTGTTAGGGAGTCAGCACTTTGTAGAAAAAGAATTTGAGAAATAGTGTAACTCAGCTCAAAGCAGCTGGTTGTTTCAATAGGTAAACAAACACCTGCACAATGTACATGGCTTTTGGCTGAATGTATAATGCACTTTGGTGGGATTATCATCATCCCATTATCTGTGTTGTAGTGAGTTAGCAAACCAGGCTTGCTGGGATAGACCAGGTCACAGCCTCAATGCCAAATACCAAATGTAAACTCTTTAAATACAGTGTTTACATAGAAAAAAGATGCTTAACAGGAATGAGCTGTCACATCAATCAAGATATATTTTTTCCTTGGCACTGTCTATAGTAAACAACATGGCAGCTTCTCCACCAAAATACAAGGTTGGAAGCCTCTCAAATTGATTAATAGACCCGAAAACACAAACCAATGTTTCTGTAAATTCGATGTCTATCAGTTTTACTAATGGTGCAAATTATTTTGAAAGGCACGATTTAAGATGCACTCTCATCAGTAATAAGTGAAGGTTTTAAATATAATTTCTCTATAATAATAAAAAAAACTATAAGAGCAAACACATCAAAGTATGACATCAAAAGCAGAGCTCTGCATATCAGTTCCAACTGAGCTGTCTAGATGGCTGTGTTGTTTTGGGCAAAAGGCGACAACCTTTTAATTTATCATTCAAATTGTGATTCTGCAGTGTAAATACTTCAGATAACAAAATTCATAGGGGGAGAAGAGCACCCTGGCATATAAACAGACCACAATTTTGGCCCTCAGCAAAAGCGCTTGATTAAGCTGTTTTAGTACCCTTTACTCACTGGGTACTAAATATCTGACTCATAATGCATCAGTTATATCAGAAGATATAGCAGCTGTTGCTATGATCTTGCATGGATATTTACAAAAGTAATCAAATGAATGGAATGATGATGTGGTTGTGCAAGGGAATAAGTGACACCAACAGCTTTGATGCTTGATGGCAAATGTAAGAAGATTGACATTATCTGAATTATTAAGTCACTTATGACACATTTTTGATCTTTTTGAGGTGAATGGTGTTATAGTCATTCAGGTTTACATATTGACACTGTCCTAAAAACAACAGGATAAAATGCCCAGAAGTGAGTCTTTCCTATGAATACAAGTCCTCTTGTATTCATAGTAATTACAGATTGATGAGAAATTAAAGGAAAAATCTGAGTAAATGAGTGGAAACAACAAATGGAAATGCTTCCACACAGGTGCACTGAATAGTAAAATTGAGCAGTTAACTCACAATAATGCTCTATGGCATTTAAAAAAAAAATGCTGAGTTGGTATCAAGATAGCAATGAAAAAATACAAGCAGGGGGGAATCACAGAGTAACTCATACTACAACACTGTCATGATAGGTTGCCCACAATAACTAGACAGTCATCTACTGTGGGGGTCATTGTACCTGTGGTTTGTGTCTGTTTGCATGGTAACTGCAAATCAATACAAAGTTGTTCTTAGTTATCACCTTTATCCTTTGATGAAACATTTCTGTTCCGATCAGAATGGTCTCTTTCAAGATGACAATGTCCCTCTGTGCCCCTCTGAATGGTTTGATAAGTATGAAAACATGGTCACCAGTTAAACACCTATGGGAGATGTTGGACTGCTGTGTGATGCACAACTCCACTACTATGATCAAAATACCAAATGTAGGAATATCTTTCAGAATGATATATTTCCATCCCTCCAGTAGGGGCCCAGAGATAGGTAGAATCAATACCAAGGTACAGGAGGAAAGGAAGAAATAGTTAAAAGTTGTAAAGCCACAAAATCCATACAGGCAGGAGCCTGAGGTGTTTGAATGAGTCAGCAAAGCAGTGCTGTTTGGTCTCAGTCCCTGCCAACAGTCAACATTTTTGACCATGACTACTATTGTTCCCAAATGTTAACCAAAAGATTTTATTTCTCTAATCAAGTAAAAATAATTTTATTTTTTATTATAATTATTGTCATTGTTCATAAACCTAATTAAGCCTTATCTGCAAGCCTATTGAGATAAGTCATTTTTGAGACAGCAAGCTGTAGTTTTGGAAAGCAGTTACAAATGTGTTGCTCTGCCAAGAGTGGTTTCAGTTAGAAAACACATTGATGTCCCCTAGGGCAATTAAAAATAACATATTTTGGCATTTTCTTTTAGAGGACTTGCTTCATGTATTCTATGCAGTCCTGCACAAATACTGCACCTTGTCCAAGGTGTTTTATTCCTGCTTAACAATGAATATTAAGTTCCAAATTCCTGCAGAGGTAGCAGGCTCAAAATGTAAGATTTACCATAATTGCAATTTTGATAATTAATTTAGAGGACTTTTGCCTTATTAGGCAAGTAGTTTAAGTTAATTGCACAAAACAACATCCATAAAGTTATTTATTATTCTAAGCAGAATAAAGACCTGTCTCTGGCCACATTTTTACTCCGTATCACTGCTGACCCTTTTGGCCTTGGTGGCTTTTTGGATCTGAATCTACTCTTTGCTTCCTGACAGATGGTCAAGTGTTACCAGTCGTGTCCTAGTCTGTGGGGGGCACCAGCTGTATGTACAGACTGAGCACATACAGAATACCCTCAGTGTACCTCTTCTTAAACATTCACACCATATTTATTTGCAAATAATGTGAAGTCTTGCATTGGTTAACAATATGAAAACAAAATTCACCAGTTATGTTACCTGCAAAAGGCCATGATGGCAGTGTTCCACCTGAACAGTTTACATAACATTGCAGTAATCAGACAACACCAACGATGTGGTAAAAACATAGCCTCAATGAATAAATGTATGACGTAGCTCTCCTTGATATTAAATGTGCCTTTGTTAAGCATGCAAAGTATAATCCATGAGATGCTACTAGCATTCACAACAGTAAAACTTTTTGTCTTTGTCTAAGACATCAGTTCATAATCTTAAGGAATAATACACCTTGCATGAACAGCTGGAAATGATTAACTCCTTATTGGGAACCAGTGAAAATTCTTCCCTGGAGTCACTTGAAAATGATGCTCACCAGTATATTATTAGTTTGGAGGACAACAGCAGTGATAGAAACAGAAGGTTAACAGCTATTGGCCAGTTACACTCCTGGGATACAGAATGACCAATTACTGTGATTAATAGGGGTCTAATTAAATAGTCTCTCTCCCAGCCATTGCCAGTAATGTTTTCAGTGTGATAAAACTGTAAGTAGATATTACTTGTTCTTTCTCACATTTTTATTTCTCCTATGTTGTCCATGTTTGTGAATCTGTGCTGTGGGCTGATTACCAGTGCCTCTCATACGACATTATTATTACTTGCATGCAGACTGATGGGAGTGTGTTTGTGTATTTCTCTGTGTGCATGGGGTTGTTTGTGCCGTGTTCCCTCATCTATCAGTAGGCTGCCCTTCTCTGATGACCACTGAAGCTCCATTAGTACCCACAGTCCTGATTGATGTTGCACAGTACTGTGTTGGAAGGCTAGGAGTGTTTTTCTGAACCAGTGACATGCTTATTACAACACCTTTTCACCGCAGAAAAGGGAAGTTGCTATGCTGATGTCGTGAGGCTCAGATTTGAATTGATGGTGAGCTCAGCAAATGCCTAAAATGATTTGATTTTCTGGAATTTATTTGTAGATGATGTCTCTGAGCAAGAATAATGTTTTTGTTTTTTTTGTTTGTTTTTGTTTTTTTAGTTTTTTTTTAAATATGGCTGTTTAGATAATGGAGTGTTTTGTGAATTAAGTTAAAGAATAATTTCTTTCATGCAGAAAGGTTTTGGACCTTGACTGGCAAACTGTGCAAGCTCCCTTAATTCAGTGATTCTGAGCAGCTAAGTGGTTACAGTTGTGTCTGTTTAAATGCTTCAAACCTGCTTGTTTGGATTTAAGCAGCGGTTTTGGGAGCTGTGACAGGCAAAGTCCAGTCCTCTTATGATTCATCTTATGAGCTATCTGAGATATCATAAAAGTGGATGATTTTTCTTTTTTTATATATGAAATGAAACCCAGTAACCTGAAACCCTCCTGATCTGACAGAATCAAATGGCTGTGTTTAGCATCCTTGATCAAATAAAGATGACATAGTCGGTGCTATTAAAATGAAATGCTGTGAAAAGCATAAAATGGTTAGTTTATGAGATCAGACACTGATATGGTTTCCCTGATGAAAACATACTTTTTCCATGTGATCTTTTTTTTCCTGCTCTTCTGAGTGTTTTCACTCTCTTAGGTCTTGCCCGTGTCAGCAAAATTGCATGGCTTAAAAAGTGAATGCTTGAGTTATGTCGCTACTTTTCAATATGGCCTTTGAATTCTTGTCTGCATTCATTAGGGGAAAGCAATGGCACCGTGAGTACAAGGGCCAGCTGCCAAGATATCCGTGCCGCGAGACAATGAGGGAGATCGCTGGCTCTGTAGCCTGCTGATGAGTACACAGTCTCTTTGATTTTCCATTTGAAACAGAGATGTGGTGCTTGTAGCCCACTGGGCTGTCAAAATGAAGCCTAGCAGAATCACTCAAGTTTAGATTTATTTGTGCTAACTTTGCTTTTCTTCCTTCCACAGTGGCTCTCTATTGTCATTATCAAGGTCATAAATGAGTCGGTAATAGGAAATGAAAATAGTTATCATGTTGTCTTCTGTCTGTCTGAAGAGGTTTAAGGATTAGTTGCCTAAAGTGTTGGTTGTTGATGATGATTAAAATTATGTCTGAAATTATTTTTCTATACAGAGATGCAGAAAATATGAAGGAGAGTAGATGACATGCAGTAAAGGCTGAGTCAGATTGAAGCTGACAGCGTTAACCAGCAGAGCTTCCCACACACAAATTATTTTTTTTTATTGTTAAATTCATGCTGTTTGGCAGATGGTGTACATTTTTCCATCATATTTTTGCCACCAGTTTATGCATACCATTGCCTTATGTACAATGACATGTGACAAAGTGCAGTGATTGCTTTGCTGCATATTGAACGTACCATTTTAGTATTCCAATGCTGCACATTATTACATCCGTTTCCACACATTAACCTTTTCCAAGTTCTTTCCTTACTGTTGTGCTCATATGTGCCCAGACTATGATTAATATGCCTTTGCTCTCATGTGATAAAATCTTGCCAGTCTCCCTCCCTGCCCACTGACAACTCCAGTCACCTTATTAT
>VVAS01028246.1:1492-19844 GCA_015103295.1 Ptychochromis oligacanthus
AGATGATGAGTTGTTCTCCAAACAGTACAAAGGCATAGACTTAAGTAGATATTCAAAAGCTCTCTGTTACAGTCTAGCAGGAAAGCTTTGGCACAGTATGGCAAAGTGATCACTGAAGATATTACCTATCAAGTTTATTAAACTTGTTTATCAAGTTTATTAAACAGTTCTATCTAGCTCTCAAATTGTTTATGACACCAAACTGTATCTGTAGCTTTACCTTCTCTGCTATTGTGATTTATTGGCTCATTCCATGCTGGCAACTTGTACAGTATAGGCAAGGAATGTATCCACTATCACTTGCAAATATTAGCCCAGACAAGGGCAAAAGGTTATGTAGCTGAGGTCTGCAGCTTGTAAATAAATTGTAAATAGTTATACAGACAAGTTAACAAGTAGCTGTACTATAATTACTTAACAGATTTAATTAATTTATAACTCACATTAGATACAAAATCCAAGAAGGCTTGATCAATGAAGTCCAATCTCATGGCAATAGCTTTACATACAAATGTTCACTGCTTCTGCAGTGGTACTTGATTGACACAGCAACAAACTTGGTAGTTATAGCATAGTGGTGCGTGAAATGGTTCACTTTTTTATTCCATTTCTTTGTAAACTTTACAGTTCAATGTATTTTGTCTTTAGTCAGATGTATGGGCCCTGGGCTGCTGTGTGTATGAGATGTCCACACTGAAACATGCCTTCAATGCCAAGGACATGAACTCACTGGTGTATCGCATTGTAGAGGGAAAGGTGGGTTTCATATTTTCATATATCATGTATTTGGCTTAGGTAAAATATTGTAAGTTGACCAATCTGTTTTATTCACAACAAAATGTTATCTATACAGTAATATAGTCTAATGAGCCTAATGTTTTTTGGTAATTTTGCGAGTGTCAAAAAAATTTACTGACACTGCTTACGAGCACAGACTGTCGTTTCTGCTGATGTGTGATTGATTGGTGTTCTCATTGGGTTTTTCAAACTTGATGCTTGTTCTGTGTGTTGTTTTTCTGAACTGTGATCGTCTAGAAATATTTATATAAATATGTAATAATGTAATATTTCCTCTGGTTTTCTAAACAGCTGCCACAGATGCCCAGTAGGTATGATCCCCAGCTCGGGGATTTGATCAAGAGCATGCTGTCTAAGAGACCTGAAGACAGACCTGACGTCAAACTCATCCTCCGGCAGCCCTACATAAAACGCCAGATTGCCATGTTCCTTGAAGCAACAAAAGAGTAGGTGCCTCTGACAGCGAGGTCCTTTCTAAGTTATTTTAATGAAAAAAAAACTGTGTTTTGTACTCTTCTTTGTATATTTCAACTGGAATCATTTTATACAACCATGTCAGATGTCTGAACCACCTCTTTGTTGCTTCTCAGCCACAGTAAACAGCAAGCATTAAGTACAGTCATCAGTCTGTTCTTAAAGGCTTTTGTTTGTCCCGATTTTCACTACTCCAGAAAAACTGCCAAGTCAAGAAAAAAACCTGCTGGTGGCAGTGGTGATTGTAGGACCAACACTGTGTCACCTGTGATGTCGTGCCAGCCAAAACCTGAAAGGCTGACTCCCAGTCCACAACCTGAACCTCTTGCCAGGGTGAAGCGGGTCAGTTAAGGATGAATACTGAGACTGATTTAACTTAATGAAATGAATCCTATGACTTATATTATTATTATTTTATACAGTAGTTGACTGAGCAGCATACAGGTATCAATACATTTTCAGTAAGAGAAGGAACTTTTTTGTACCTAATTTCATTTTATCAGCTCATCTGTGCTCATTAAAAAACACTCCTGTTTGTGCAAAGTATCATTTTTCTACTTGGTTATAGCTGCCATGAATGGTAACACACCTGCTGCACTTGAAAAATGTTGTGATTAATGCTATTGCAACATTTTTTCTGCTTTGCTTGGCAAATAGACAGCAGCAATGATTGTTTTTTTTTGTTTGTTTTTTTTTAAATTAACTGACATTTATTTTGCTTCTTTTTTTCTTTTTCAGAGAAAGTACTTTTACTTGATCATTGTAAGCAGTTTCTGTAAAACAAAACCTACTACTTGTGTGGTTTTTCTTTCTAGTATGGCAAAGCAGCAAGCACTGTGGAAATGCTTCTTTAGTATTATTAAGCTTCAGTACTTAATACCATACATTGTCTTACATCTGTTTTTCCAATTTACGATTAGCAATTCTGAATATGTTTTATTATTGAATATTTATTCTCAGTAGATGTGTGTAGGTTTGTCCTGGTCGTAACATGTTAAAAATAACCAAAGAATTCATTTTTTATTACTGTAGATGTTCATGTAAATGTGTGTGTCAGGCAAGGAACCATTGGTGATTGTTGTTTTTGTTGTTACCCTCAGAAAGAAGATAAATCACCACACTTTAAAGGTCGCAACGGTGTGGTAGACTACACTCCCATCCCAACGCCTCCACCATTCAAACCGTCTTCACCTGATGCTCTTAAAGCATCCCTGCTTACAGTCAGCAACATTGATATTGATATCCAAGTGCAGCAGGACAATGACCTGATACACAGACAGGTGCAGGGGCCCCAGTCTTTTGTGTCACACCACAGAGCAGCTAATGAAGCTCTCACTCACAGTGTGCACAAAGACAGCAAGGGGAGAGGGAAACCAGATCCCTCTCCCCCTCCTTCCCCAGTTAAGTCCCCTCTGAAGTCTGTGTCAGGTGTTTGCGGCAGGGGAGGAGATGAGGGGAGGCCAGCCAATGGATTGTTGGACGTTGAGCAACAGGCCACACCAAACCCTGGGGATATGTTTTCGGTCTTGGGGGAGAAAAAGATGCCAGATATGGATGATAAGGATGATACCATGGAGTTACTTAAAAAGTCTGATGTACAGGACCCAGATCTAGAAAACAACAAAGAAGTTGCGGAAGTGGAAACAGTCAATAAAATTAACACTGTGACTCTTTTCAAACAAGCTCCAACACAACACCTACCTACCTCAGACATCCAAGTAAGTATCCTGAAGTGTCCTGATGTTTTCACTAGAATTGTTCGTTTGTTTTCATGTGTTCATTGGTGTGTTTCTAGGACAACCTAGAGTCTACAGAAAAGCTGTTAGAGCCGCTCCCTCCCACGCTGGTGAGTGTTAAATGTAACACAGAATGGCACATAGTGCAAAACAGGTTGCCTTGTATTGACTGAAGATTTTTTATCATAATGGACAAAATATAATTGTGGCTTTTCAGGAACCCATTAAGGAGGAATCACCCTTACAAGCCACTAAGCCAGATCGAGCTGCTCCATGTCCAACACCTCTGTACTTCTCATCAGAACCATCTATATCACAGCAACACAGAGGAAAGCACACGAGACGGAAACAAGGGGATCAGGACAAGGTAAAGACTGATATAAGAGTGATGTTATGTTGCTGAAATAATTATTAGCATTTAAATGATAATTTAAAACAAAGGAAATACAGGAAAAAGAATGTGCTGTTGATGTTCTTTCACTGACCCTTCAGTCAGTGAATGTCATTTAGCATTTATTTTTGTTAAGATACCGCTTTCTGTAGCAGTACTAGCCAGCCAGCAAGTATGACAGTAATATAGTAGTGAGTTAGGCTAATTAAAATAATTCTTACATCTTATCCTTTCTTAGCCCAAGGTGGCCGCTTTTAGACCTTTACCTCAACGTCCTGTTGATAGTGTAGCTGTGGAGGTGAAAAAGAGAAGCAGGAAGAGCGCAGAAAGCAAGAAAGCTGATGTGACTGTGACCTCGGAATCAGTTAGCTCCTATAAGGACGGATTTTTACCACAGGTAAGATTGTCTCCTACAAGCCACAGCAATGTGAATTTCTGAATATCTGTTCTGCATAAGACATAAAGTTTACTGGGAACATAACAGATTATATCTACATTTCTACATCTTCTACATCTTAGAAAAAAATGTCACCAAGAGTAAAAAAAAAAAAAAAGAGTACTAGTGTTAAAAAGTTTGTGTCTGTTATAATTCTTTGCTCCATGGTTTGTGCAATATTGTTCTATCAATCACAGAAAATGTGGGTCAATTTTATTTTCAGGATCGTCCTCTCTCTGCCAGAGAGAGAAGAAGGCTGAGGCAGTCCCAAGAGAGTGCCAACCAACCAGGTAATAAACTGTAAGACTGAAAATAGAACATTTAGTTGCATAACAAAAAAAGACACACAGAAATACCAAAGTTGTAGGAGGCTTGAATGGAAAGCAAATAAGAGTAGTCCTAGAAAACATCCTTTCCTACACTGTTATGTATTTAATCACACTGATAACAGACATGCATTTGTACTTTTTAATGTAAAATTTCTATACGTTATTACCCCAACATAAAAAGTTCAAAACGAATATTTGATACTACATTTCTGTCTTTGATTAGTCATCTTCTTTCCCCAGTTGCTAGCGCTGTACGCTGTAGGGCATCTTATGATGTCACTTCCACCAAGGCTGAGCACTGCAGTGCCCCAATTACTCGATCTGTTTCTGCCTCTTTCACAGAGTCCAATAGTAAGGTACAGACACCCCACGTACTGTGACAGTGCATTGTTTTTACTGTTCATTTTTAAACTACATTATACAATGAATATAGTACTAGCCTGGTTGAAAGTGACCTAGTGCAAATTCTGTCTCTTGTGAGGCTAATCTGATGCCGTTATACTGAATTTGAAACACTAGTCTGTGTTGTATTACAGCAGGATAAGCTGCTGGAGCAAAAGTCAGATGAAGATGAGTGCAGCTCATCGACAAGTTCCACAGAGCGTTCAGAAGGAGACTGCAGGGAAAGGTGAGAGCATATATGGCAGGAGAACTGAGTGCAACTTAATTGAACTGTAAAACTGAACTGAAACCTAAATTGTCTTAAATGTATGCTGTGGAGTTCTTTAGATCTGGAAACCTTTTGCTTACTTCTCTTTCACATTGCCTGTTTACTTTATAATCCATGATTTGTGGGCTCTCTGCAGGAAGACCGAATCCAGCGACATGAACGACTTAGTCAATATGATGACTCAGACTTTGAGAATGGATGTTGGAGACGGTGTAAGCGAGGGGGATAAAGGCAGATTTGGCTCTACTGCACTGCCAGAGTTTAAACTGAACAGGAAGTACAGGGACACCCTAGTGCTTCATGGGAAGGCTCGAGAGGAAGCGGAGCACTTGTCACTTGGTGAAATACCAATAGGTTAGAAACTTTGATCAAACCCTATTGTGGTGTCAGTTAGTCATTTGTTCTGAAACTCCCTTGTGTTAAATAAGTATGTCTCTCCAGAAGGTTCCCCGTCTGGTCCAGCCAAGATAAGAAGAGCCATAGAACGCCTAAGAACAGACGTGGTGAAGGGCCTGGGGGTCAAGCTGTTGGACAGAGTGCTGGAAGTGATGGAGGAGGAGGATGACAACAAAAGAGAAGTGAGTAAAACACATCCAATATCAAGATCACATCACATGTACAGGCCCTCGTATACAGTTCGATAGCCCTATAGATGTCAGGCACTGAAATATATACTATTTGTCTGACATCGTGGCCGATTCTTTACTTCACTAAGTCAAAGCATGAATTTTCTTCATCACATTTGTGGCACTTTAACATAGATGCAGCATATTTAATGGCACTAAAACTAACAAATTTAAGTTAGACTCAGTTTGAAATGGTTCCTTAGTGCGAACAATGCCATTAGTGATTTCCTTTCATTGGCAATTTGGGGACAGATTTACTTGTCTGTGCACAGTGTAATTAATTTGTCTGCAAAGTCATTCCGTTACATTGCCAGCTGTTTATTTCCAAACTGACCCCTGTTGGCTTCATTCTTTTCAGCTGTGCCTTCGTGACCTGATGGGAGACGAGAAGTATCAAGCTTATGCTGTGATGGTGAGGCAGCTGAAATTCTTTGAGGATATTGCCTTCAAGGTATAAAGAGCAGTATATATGGGAGCTTACACATTTTTCATAATTGTATGTGTGGAAAATTTGCTTTGAAGTGGACGCACATATCTTGATTCATGTTGCATTCAGGATGGTCTTTGCGAGAAACACATCAGCTTTCAAGCTGAAACATGGAGTGAATTGAAGGCAATTTCTTCTTGCCAAAACAAATATGTTTTTTTGGGATTGTTACATTTTTTTTCCTGACAACATGCAAGATCTCATTTCAAACTGCAGGTTTTGTCATGGGACTGTCATCGTACAAATATAATCTTATGCTGGCAATCACATGTAAATGACTGTAATTTTTTTTTTTAAAACTCTTCAGTGTAAACACAAAATGTGAAATTAATCCTTATGATTTTCCAGATGCCTATGCAAATATTTCAGTCATGTTCAGTCTGTCTTTCTATTTGCTGTAGTGGAATATCCTTTTTTTTAATAATGCAAGCCAGAATTTCAATAATTGTTTCATCTGTCCTGTATCTTTGAGAACACTAGATCTTCCTCCTGCTGCTCTACTGTATTTTCTTGTATCCAAAATAATGTAAATTAGATGCACTGTAGATATTAACATTTGAATTCTTTCTAATAAATCCTGAATGTCTTTCTAGTTTACACCTATTTTTCATTATGTTGAAAACCAGAATAAAACATTTCATTGATAGCAACTGAAAAAGAAAACATTCTCAGTATTCCAAAACAAACAAAAAAAGCCATCACATTTATAAAACATAGACTGTATAAGGTGTTTATTATTTGAAACAAGTTTCATTGTTGAGCGACAAACACTGTAACAAAATTTCTTACTAAATGCTTCAAATGTGAATTGAGAGACAGACTTCAGTACAACATCCAATATAAAAAGATGTATTAACAGGCAGACGTGGGGTGGTTCTGAGTTATTTGTGCTTCTTCTTCTTGGTGGTTTCCTGAGGTTTTTGGCTGGGCTCCCCGCTGCTCTCTGGTATAGCTGGCTGCCAGGACAGAGGATTCCTTCTGTACATAGGCCATGGGGGCAGGGTCAACTAAAGTAAAGGACAGAACCAAAATTATATCACGATGGCTACAAGTGTACAAAAAGATGAGAAACAACAATTCTATTTTACTTTTGCCAATTTTTTCTCCAAAAATGTTCAAAGACAGGAGTGCAATGACAGGAACATCTTTCATCTATCCCTTCCCAGCAAATAACGCACAGCAAAAACTTACCAGACAGGAGACAGCAAAACCAGCCAAGACTATGTACACTGTCCACCCGAACTGTTCAACGATCAGACCATACACAAATCCAATCACCTGCAAAGACGACACAAATATCTTTAAACCCAACTTCAAGCAAAACCTGTTCAATAATTTTAGTGGGATATTTTGGTTCGTTACCGCTGAGACGAGTATAATTCCCTGGAAAATCTGTTCTGCCAGCTTCTGACCTTTATAGTCCTGTAAAACAGCAAAATCATCATCAGTTGACTCAATATATTTTCAAGATCATTTCAATGTAGTCGTTAAAAGAGCTGTTTCTCATTGTGAAGTGTGCAGGTGAATACAGTAACAGTCTGCAGGGTCACAACAGGAGCCCTGTATTCCTGAATGAAAGCTGCAGCGTAGTGGTGAATGTGACGTGTGGGTCACATTTTAGCTGGTTAAATAACAAGCTACTTTGGCTTGGCATTAATAACAGCCAACAACTAATAAGTACGAAACTCAAAGGTCAGTTTTCATCTTTAAAATGCTCTTAATTAGGATTAAAGATTTGTTGTTTGAATATGGCTTTGGGGAGTGAAACATAGCGTAGCAGCTGTTACCCATGTAGCCATCGATCAGCTACCGTTAGGTAGGTTAACTTTAGCTTAACAGCACAGCATGCACGAAACTGACTGCGAGCTTAACCATGCAGCTTCCCGTCAAATAACCTAATTGTCTCTTACCATATGCGTGGGGATGGACTTGAATATAGACAGCATGTTTCCAACTGAAATGAACTAACATATACTGAAAGAATTAGCGAGAACCAACCGGAGGAGTTAAACTTCCGGTTTCCAAAAGATACGTCTATGGTCTGTACAGGAAAAGGACCCTAAGACGGTTGTCAACCAGAGCCCGGTAAACTGCGCAAGCGCGCAGATCTACAAGTCATTCGGATTGGACGAAGCGCTGGGTGTTGCGGACAAATTTGGTTTTGTGTTTGTGAAAACATTTGACTGTCCGCTGGAATGCCGGTCAAAGTGTGTCGCTGCAATGTTTTAACTGTTATGTGTTACATACATTTTGGCATACATTTTCAGTATTTACACCGTGTGTACGTATAATAGTGTAGCTCTTAGCATTTTTGTGCTCCGGAAACGACAAGATGTAGTTTTTTTCAATCAGGCACATTGCAGACATCTATTACTACGTGAAACTGTGGATGGGTGAAATTCGTTGGATGTTGAGTTGGCAGTTTGGCTTCAAAGCGAATTCTTCTTAAAAGGATTGCGCGTCTTTTGAATTTTAGCATACTAAAACACAGTTCGCACAACGTCCGCTAGTTTGCAGGCGGTTTCTGCTACGCAGCGGTGCGGCAGCATTTCGGCTCACCTCCTTCCTCATTAACAGCCACTCACGCTTTTTGTTTGTTTTCTTTTTCTTTTCATCTGACGCGCTGGAGGGACGGATGAAATCATTGCGATGGCACTGAGGAGAGGTGGGTCAGTTTGAATATTACAGCTATTTCTACATAGCGCCTCGTTTGTGAAAAGCAGAAATAGAAACTTGTGGAGTAATAACGAGGCAAACTGGCTGTCGTTTACATCTGACATTGTCTTCCTCCTCCTGCCTTTAATGAACCCCAGCTCATATGCTCACTGTGTCTTTTCAGTTAACGTGATCATTCTTGTGCTGCTGGCTGTTGCCTTCCTCATCATAGTTCAGCGAAATATCCTCAGCCTCAGTGACTTTTTACACAAAGAAAACCCAGGTATGTTTATCTTTGTGCTGGAGGCTGGCATGGCACACTATTCCCTCAAAATGTCTTCCCTGTGTTCCTGCGTACATCACACCAGACAAGTGAGGTGCATTTACGTAAAACCACACAAGAAATTGGTGAAGTGCATTTGGAATGTGTCTTTATGTCCAGATGAGGGGGTGATTCTTCCCTTTGAGTCTGAGCTGTCTCCAGACTTCAGCCTACACTCGGCGAGGAAAGGAGAGGAGATCCCTGTTCTCATCACTGCTGCTGAGGACAGACTCGGTGCTGCTGTTGCTGCCATGAACAGTGTCTACAAGAACAGTAAAGCCAATGTTGTCTTCACCATTGTGACCTTGAATGACACCGTTGATCACTTAAAGTGAGACTGTTAAACATGCCTCTTTTGTTACATGCATAATAGCAGGAGGTTTGTTTTTTGTTTTTGTTTTTTTTACCCTAACATAATATTAATTTAAACAACCTGATCTTTCCCTTATTTTACAGAGTGTGGCTGAGTGACAAGAGGCTAAACACTGTCAAGTATAAGATAGTAATTTTTAAGCCTGAATTACTTAATGGAAAGATATCTAAAGATCCTCAGACACTGGAGGCTGCAAAACCAGTAAGACACCTACAGACATTCATGCTGCTGTTTACCTGTGTTCCCCACTTGCTAAGCTTTTTTAATGCTGTTTTTCCAGTTGACTTTTGCCAGGTTTTATCTTCCTGCGTATATTCCTGAAGCAGAGAAAGCTATCTATTTGGATGACGATGTCATTGTACAAGGTGAGAAGGAAGGAAGAGATTTGGTTAGAAATGTAATGAGGTCTATTTTACATCATACTCTCAAAAAATATACATGTTGTAACAGTAGATTGATTCTTTTCTGGAAATAAATCCATCAATGCTGTTCCCTTGGTTCTCAGGCGACATTCAGGAGCTTTATGAAACCAACTTGAAGTCAGGACATGCAGCTGCCTTCTCAGATGACTGTGACTCAGCATCTGCTAAAGGCATCGTCCGTGGGGTTGGAAATCAGGTGGGCATTACCCACAAGAGTTTTTCAGGGTAACACAAAAAAATGAAGACTATTGTATATGGTCATGCTTATTTAAATAACAAATCTTTGTTAACAGAATAACTACATAGGTTTCCTGGACTTCAAGAAGGAAGCTATTAAGAAGCTGGGGATGAAAGCGAACACTTGCTCCTTCAACCCCGGGGTCTTCATCGCCAACCTGACTGAGTGGAAGAACCAAAACATCACCCAGAAGCTGGAGCACTGGATGGAGCTCAATGCACAGTAAGTGACTGGTGAAATCATGAGTAGACCGAACAGTATTTTCTGCTAAACAAATGAAGAAAATCTTATTGTGAATTACAAAACATGAACTGAATCCAGTGGATTTCTTTGTTCACTTTAAGGTGCATTGTTTTCCTTCTTTTCCAGGGAGGATCTGTACAGCAAAACCCTCGCAGAGAGCATCACTACTCCTCCACTCCTCATTGTTTTTTACAAACATCACTCCAGCATTGACCCCATGTGGCACGTGAGACACCTCGGTAAGTTCTGGTTAATTCCTAATTTAAAAAAAATAAATAAATAATTTTTTTAAACAAATCATTAATCTACTAGAGCAATATCGGTATCTGAAACAGTGCTGGTTCTGTAAGCACTTCTCAAGACACAGACTGCTTGACAAGTTTTTAAAGACACACTGAACCCCAAAATCTAATTTACATATGATTCCTCTTGTCTCTAAGGCTGTTTAAACATCTCTATTATTTCGTGGTGACCAATTTCTTTGGATTTCATTTGTAGAAATGTCAGCCTTCTCTTGAATGTAATGGAACTAAATGGCACTCACCTTGGGGTGGGTGATATAGCCTCAAAATTATATCACGACATTTCAACAAAATTTGCGATAATGATATTTGTGATGATATAGAAAAAAATAGGAACGTTTTATTGAGGCTCACAGCTTGCAGGCATTTATAAGTGTAAGTAAATGAAGGGCATTTTCCATCCTTCTTTTCCAATGAGCTACTGTCACTAATGAAAAACTTCAGTAGCATTATAGTGCAATAGTAGTGACACAGCATAAGTCAGATGTATGCACAAAAGTAGCCTGGGTAGTGTTTTCCCTGGAAAATGCAAGTACAACGTAACTGCTTAACACTTTAGTTGAACAATAACTGAAGTGACTTCACGTTGTAACTCTGCAGGAGCTGCACAGTACTATCACATAAAACTGAAAAATATTTTCTACCTGGGATGTTGCATATTGGGTCCAGCTTTTTAGCCAGTTGCTTAAAGCCCTGCTTTTCCACCGTTTAACCGCGTCAGTAATTTCCATCTACCGTTTGGTCCAGCGATGCTGGGTGGACTCGTTTCTTTACATTTGCGTGGCACATCACCAGATCCTCGTGTCTCCTCTTTCGTACTCCACGATGTGTTTTTGCCTCAATTAGTGAAACACCTTTGTTGTTTCCACCTTTAGCGGGAACAATTTTCTTGCACATTTTGCAAAGTATTGTGGTTTGTTGGAGGTTGTTGAAGTAGCTCTGTTATTACTAAATTGCCATTGGAAGCTGACAAGTCTGACCGTGGCTGTCGGACATGTCCAGGCTTGTCTCATTGTTGCACACACTAGGGAACTTAAACGCATACAGCAACGATATTGCAAAAATTTATACCGGTATTATCGCGGACTATATGATATGGCACAGCCCTATTGTGCAGCTTAAAGTGCCATAATACAAATAGGAAAAAGCAAAATAGAAACACAAAAATTCTGTACTGTCTTATTTCAAAAATCACGACATGATTAGTCAAATAAATAAATAAATCGACATGCCTTGTTGTGAGCAGTTAGATGTAGGAACTATTTTGTCTTTTACCCAACTACAACCACCAACTGTATCGCTCTTCAGAGGAAAGCATGAATCTTTTTTCTCCATGTTGAGCACCACATGGCAAGACTTTTTTTCCATAATATTCAAGAAAAATCAGACAATTCTACATCTGATATTTTTAAAATAGGGCAAATCATACCAAAACAATACAGACAGATAAATAGGCCAAAAGAAAAAATATGGTGAACTGTCCTTTGTATCTGCAAGGAGGCAAATTTTCTGAAATGTCAAACTATTCCTAAAACAGACCTTTTGATGTCTTTCAGTGAGTTGACCAAAGAAACTCTGTGAAGGACAAACGTTTTCATGTTACATGAGTTGATGATTCATATAGAAGTGTTCTTGTTTTGGTGATGTAAATATATTATATATATATAAATATAAATATATATATATTTTTTGCTTTCAGTGTTTTTAAATATGCAAAATGAAATAAACAATTGTATCTACTTTTCAGGCACAACAGGTGCTGGAAACCGCTACTCTCCCCAGTTTGTGAAGGCTGCCAAACTCCTGCATTGGAACGGACACTATAAGCCCTGGGGGAGAGGATCCTCCTTTACTGATGTCTGGGACAAGTGGTTCATTCCCGACCCCATGGGGAAATTTCATCCTGTGCGAAAACACACAGGGGACCGCTAGACTGAAAAATAGGCCTCTTGAACCTTTAGACCATCCCTATACCAGCAAGAAAACTCCTCTTTATATCTCAGGAACTATGCAAATGCCTCTCATTTGAGATCCCTGTGTTTGAGCTCTGTTATCCTCCGAATGTGGACCTGTTTACTGTCACATTCCCTTGAACACTTTTTTCTATATTCAGAACATATTGAGATTGCTTTGAAATGCATTTTTAGAAATATTGTTAAAATATTAAAAGTGAACTGTTTCAAACACACTTTTCCTCCCCCTCAGCTGTAAGCAGCAGATGTAGTGTGCCAAGACCTTCCTGTAAGGCATAAGCCATCCTTGTCAAAGTAAATGGCTTAAGTGGGTATGTTTACATGCAGCTAAATAAGGATTTATTTACTTAATGTGCATTTTAAATGATTTAGTTACCTGAGCTGTTATGATAGTGAGCCCCACAGTTCATACCCACTTCTCTCTGATCAGCTTAGTCTGAATCATTAGCCATGCAAATTCCTCATGTCAGTACCTCAGTTTAGTACTTCCTGTGGAAAAGTAACTTAATTGCAAATAAGATTAGTGTAGTTTTGGCATGAGAGTGGTCAGTTTAAGTCCTCTGTAAATCCACTGAATGGCATTGCAACAAATCCATTACAGGTTCATTGCAGTCAAACTAATGGTACATTTTAACTTATCATAAATAAACACTAACACTAATGTCCTGCCATTGTATGTTTAACTGCTGGTTTGGTTTTAATAATTTTACACAGACCACTAAGCACGGTGCATTTCTGCAGAAAGTGAAGAGCAGGTTTGCAAAAAAAATCTCCTGCTTTAACCCTTCATTGTCAGGATGTTTTTTCTACATGAAAAGCAGTCACCTTAATGGTGTTGTCTTTTTGTATATGAAATAAAGGTTAAATGTTTATTAAACCCCTGTGTTTTTCATTTACCAGTATCTGATAAATATTGATCTTTTTTGAGATGCATGTTGTTCAGATTTTTGAAACATTTGTGACAGCATGCAAAAACCAAGCAGACGTCCAAAGTTTTAAGTTTTTACTTTGTTTGGTAAAATTAAAAAAAATTCTAAACATGTAAACGACAGAAATGATGTCAAATTGTGTCTGTTCTTTGAATGATTTTGGTTTAGTAACAATGAAAATAGATGCAGTCACTTGCAGCACATTAGACATCTGCTAAAAGATCCACTAGGTTTACAAGACACCATCAAGCGATCACAAACCAGTTATTGTTACAGGTCAAAGATGGAAAACTCACCAGCATCACTAAGGGTGGCAAATTTCACCGGCTGACTGGCTGGGTCGCACCCCCAGGTGCATGTGTACACTGAGCAGGGGTTTTCTGTTCATGGGTGAGGTTTACTGGATGAGGATTTGGGGCAAAATGGTGCACTGTTCATTTGCAGTTTATGCATCAGAAACTGCTCAATAAACGACATTTTTTTCGGACACAGTTTTGAGAGATATTACAGGCAATGAAGTTAAGATAAACACTGGAAATACTGGAAAGACCCGTTGTTCTTGTTTGTTATTGGCTATTTTCATGGGTGGCCAGGATTCTCGGTATTTTCGCTCCTGGGTCACATTTCTTGAAAAGGGAGGAGCAATAACTGAGCAAAGACACTGCAGTTAATGGGTTGTTCATGTTGAAATTCATGGTTCTGGTAAAATAGGAGTAAGCAACAACTTGTTTTGCAGGTTTATTACCTTTATAGTAAGATGTTTATATACACAATTTCCTGCAGTAACAAGATATTATAAAGACCTCTGTTTGGGAAGAGTCAGTAGATATATACAGACATGTAACTATGCAATGAAGTCCATTTCTTTGTCAGTGGTTAGTCCAAGAGAAACAATTCAACTGATTTTTCAGCTGACACACTGAGTCTAGGATAAATGCAGCAGAGAGCCAAGGGCACATGAGCATAACCCAGCTGTACTCTGAAACCAGTCTTTTAGGGCAAGTGAAGGCACCTGAGTGACTATATGTCATCATTTTCATGCATGTTGATAAATCCCAAGTCTGAATGTCCACCAGACTGCAGCCACTCGCTCAGTGTGAAGGTTAAATCATTTAAAATCCGTGTTGAAGTCATAGGCATCATCTGTGGTAGCTGTTGAGAGGCTGATGTCAATGGGGACAGAGTGAAACTGCACATTCCCTTTTTTTCCTGCAAACAGAAGAGAGGAGATGTAAAAAGCTGCCATGTTTGGTGTATATTTTAGTAAGTAAATAACTAAAGCAATCTTTTTCACAACATTTACTTTTGAGTGACTTTTTCTGTGGTTTCTCCATCTTCTCTGTTTTATTATTTGAGTCCTCTGTGGTTTGTTCAGGCTGCAAGAAGATTAGATGTTTCAGTTATTTAAATTCAAACAATCTCAACAATATACAGAGGTCTTTTATTAAGGGTCCAGTCATCAGGATCAGAGTTGGATTAGAAGTCTTCATGAACAAATTAAGACTTGCATTTTTGTCCTCATTTCCAGAAGGGCAGACCTCTTAAACTTTTAAGCAGCTGTATTGTCTGTCAGTTTTCCATCTATAATTACCTCACTGTTTTCACCGTTCTGCTCTGCTTCTCCCTCTCTGGCTGCAGCACCAGGCTTTTCTTCAGAGATGTCGGCAACACTCAGGAGACCTGCAGTCGGCCCTTTAGAGATGAAGCTTATACTGCTGGCCTGGTTCGGAAATTTAACAGCTGCAAAAGCAAACGTTTTCAGCAAGACACATAAAAATGAATACACTACAGTACAATCAGAAGTATCAAGCTGAAAAGCCTACTTTAAGTGACTTAAAAATGTTCAGAAACATACAAAAGTAGTGGTATGTAGTCGTCTCAAATTAAACAAAGAAAAAAACAACACAATTTCACCAATTTCTGTTACAAAAACTGAATTTCACATTAGTACCTTTCAGAGTTTCCTCATTTCCTGTTTTTATTTTGTTTATATCCCAGCCGTTCTGCATCTCAGTGACAACAGCGTCAGTCAGGTAGGCAGGAAGGCTGTGGTTTCCTGGTACCTTACAGTGGTAGCTCAGTTTGGCTCTGAGGAGACACCAAACCAGAGATTTAGGATTTTTCCAAAAGGATAGAGCACTTGCCAAGCAGAATATTTAAAGCTTAGTACAGCACAGTATTTGGATCAGAGTAGGATTAGAAGTCTTCATAATGACATCCAGAACTGTGTTTTGTCCTCATTTCCAGTCATGCACTGCAGCTGCCCACCCTTCCGAAGGCTTTAGGAAAACAAACACACTCACCCTGTCCAATCAGCAAGGAATGTGGTGGCCGCCTGCTCGGTGTTAGGAACTCCACCCTTCTGCAGATAACCACGCTTTTTGGCGAAAAGGGTCAGAAACTCCAGAGAATTTTTGAAGTCTGGGACATTATACTGAAGCATGATCTAGAACAATGAGAAGAGAAATCTGACATTATTAAAACAATGCAATTTACAGCAGAAACCGAATCTACCACACAGTTAACACGTTGTGCAACAAGTCTCTCCTATAAGAGAAACTCTACGTACCTGGGTCTTATCACACTGCTTCAGCAGATTCCTGACAGCCTCCAGCACGCTCTCACTGCCCTCCTCCACCTGCAGGCTCCTCAGAGCCATCGACCCTGCCGGGTTGGATGGTGACGCCACGACTCCTGGGCTGTCTATTAGCTTCACATTCTTTGCAATGTGCACCTCTTGCATCATTCTGGTAAGTGGAAGAGAGAAAAAAATTAATCATGACACTAAACAAGTAAGAGAGCCTGAGAAATGTATTTACCACCAATATTCACATCAATTACAACTTTTAAAGCAAAACAAGCAGAAACTATTGCGAGCTGTGATATGAATCCTGAAGGGTTCTGCTCAAAGACTGGCCAGTTTTACTGCCACTTACTTGGTGGTGCCTCTCTTGACGCCAACATTGCATGCCAGGACCTCCTTTATACTGTTGATGATGCTGCTCTTCCCTACATTAGGAAAGCCTGAAGGTAAAAGGAGGTGTGAAAAAGATTCAGTACTTTGAACAAATAGCCCAATGATACATCCATGCCACAGAGCTTGTAAAGACATTAAAACCACTAAAGAGCGGTTGGACACTGAATGCAACATCCATGGAAGACACACTAACAAAAAAGGAAGAGAAAAAAAAAAAAAAAGATACGTAAAGGAAAGCTGTTCTTACCAACTATGCCGACTCTGAGTGAACCTTCACTCTGCGTTTTATCAGCGTAACTTATGAGCAGCTCAGTGAGACAAGAGTTTCCAAAGCAGGCCGCTCCTCTGGATCTGTCCAGGACTTCATTAGAGGCCACTACTCTGCGCTTTTTGGCTTGCTGATGAAGACAGAACCAGACATACATGCAAAGTGGCTGAAATTTACTTTCCTGCAACATTTAGTACTCTGTGTTTGTGTGTGTAGATTTTTAAAAATGACCCACAAACGCACATATCAGCTCTGCTCAGAACAGAGTGACATAAGTATGTGGTTTGTTTGCTACTCTTGGAGGTTATAACCAGTTATAACAGCACAGAACAAGCTGTTCAACCTTCTCAGTCCTCCACATTACAACAATTTCAATTTCACTTGCAACAATTATTTCTTAGTAACCATACAAATCATACTTGTTGCCATTTAGTAATACAGTTTTGCAAACAGGCTTATTATCTCAGCCTCCTAAGACTCAAGTCTCAAGGCGAAAAGTTGGAAGCTGTGCCTTTAACACTCATTTATGTATTGCTGTCCTCATTTGCATAGCAGTTAATTCGAATTAGGACATTGGAAAGTGAAATTAAAGTGCAACTAAAATTATCACTTCGCAGTTGTATGCCTCCACCAAACAGTCAATCTGCACTTTGTAACCATGTTTGACTTATATATGGAGTGATGATCCGAAGGACTTTATTTAAAAAAAAAAAAAGAAAAGTCTGTATATTTATGTTTGCCCAATAAAGCATAACGCTGTAACCATGTCTGCAGACGTTGCTTCAAATGTAGACGTTGTTGCAAGGGACCTACAAATCATCTCAAGGTTGTCACCTAAGATTAGTGTCAGCAATTCAGTATCTGACCAAATGTAAAACATGATCACAATCTCCCTGTTTCTCAGTTATGTTGAATAATGGCAAAAATAATAATAATAATAATAATAATAATAATAATAATAATAATAATAATGATAGCAGAACAAAATGAAGTCGCAGTTAAGTTGACATTTAACCTTTTTAACCACAATAGTATTTAGAATCCTTTTGCTTAAAGGTTTGGGGTTAAACTAAAGATATTTCACAAATGTTTGAACATTAAGCGGTGAACCCGCCACAAAATCAGAGATGCGCAAAATGAGTCACTTACCACCGTTCCGTCCCGAATCTGTGTTGACGCTTTAAATGCCACAACGGGAAACTCCTGCTGTAAACACTGGATCCACCTCTCCACATTTTCCTTTGGCACCAGATCTACAACAGAAAAAAGTAGAGTCCAGACAATCCCGTCAAATTCACACACATACTGTAGGTAAAATATAAGGCAACATCCCACGTCCATTTACCTATTTTGTTTAAAACCAAAAGTAATTTCTTGCTGCCTCCCCTCTGCAGCACAACCTCCTCTAGCTGTGGACATCGGCACCCCAGCGGGTCACGAGCATCAAGGACTTCTATTACCACATCGGATGCATCGATTACCTGAAAGACATGAGATCACATGAGTGTTCGAAGCTGTTATTCTCCAGGACAACACCATACCTGGGAGTGGGTGGTTTTACCTTGTTTAATTCTGCACAGAGGAATTTTTTTGAGTTCTTGTTTGGGGCAGTCTTTTTCTCTGATTGATTTCCACTGTCATCCTATGTAAACGAGTTAAAAAAAATAAATAAGGTTTTTCTATTAGGTGTTTTATTCTGAATA
>VVAS01028286.1:1223-11779 GCA_015103295.1 Ptychochromis oligacanthus
GAAAAAAAAAGAACCAAAAGAACAAGAAAAACCAAAAAAAAAAAAAAAAAAAAAAAAAAAGAAAAAAAATCAGGAAAAAAGGACAAAACAGGAAAAGGAAAATGACTTAACTATGTAGATATTTAAGTTAATGGCTAAAGGCTCCTGGTGCTAACTTGAGATCAAATATAGAATAAATAGCTTCAACAAAACTTGCTGTAGCAGGATAGGGAAGAAAAAAAAACATCTGACAAGCTAAACTGCAGGTTGCAATTAACGGTGCAAATTCAATAATAATACTAATAATACTGTACCTTTTGTTCAATTTTTGATCATTATATCTAAAAATAAGAGTATTCACTGTGTTTAAAAATACATGAAATAATATTTTAAAATCTCTTTACTCACTCTATAAAAAGCTCTGTATATATTAGTGCCAGCTTATTGTGGTTTGTAACACAGGACAAAGTGACTAATCACTAGCCAAGATGTGTGGGTCTGTATTTCTAGAGACAATTTACCTGACAGTATCTAAATTGTGCGCTTATACTAAACCTTCAGGGATGCTGTGCAAACTAAACTGCATCTGACAAAGACTGCCAGACCTGCCCTTTTGCCTTTTTGGTGCTACTTTTGATATATTTTGAGAACAACTGCATTCAGTTACTTCTTTATAACACTAAATTGTCACCAAAATTGCATCATACTTACAGCTGCTCCTTTCTCGCCTGGGGGACCCTCTTTGCCTGGGTGACCCTATGAAAGGAAGTTAGAGATTTTCAACAGTTGGTCTTTGGGATTTTTGTCAGGATGACAGAAAAATGAAAAAGATATCAGATGTGTTACTCACAGGAGGACCGTCAGCACCAGCAAGGCCATGCAGACCTTGTTTCCCTTGAGGTCCCTACAAAGAGAAAGCAAACAGATAGATAGAGATTGATAGAGGGGGAGATACAGACAGACAGATAGCTACTTTCAGAGAAGTGAGTAAAGGCCTATAGCTCAGAAGCAAGTCTGCAGAATCACTTATGAGGTCCTAACTGAAACATTTACAGTTGTGGGGGAGGACTAAGAGGGAACTGGGTTTACTTACTTTTTCACCAGGAGGCCCGATTGGACCTTGAGGACCAATAAGACCCTAAAAGGTAATACAGATCATATTTAAGAAGACTTCAACGACATGGAAAGAGACGTGGCTCATTTTGCATAACAACTAACACCTGATATGTCCATTTGGGAAAATGTATACCCCATTTTATGGTGCGCTATGCGTCACTTGCTTGTTTGTAACATATTCACCTTCTTCCATCATCTATTCCAATCATTTTGCCTTTTCCAATGAGTTCAGATCTATTCGTTCAGCTCTGCAAATGGTTCATTATTTTCTACAGTGACTTTAAAGCCACCCTTCTTGGAGACTTCTTGACAATTCAACAAATGAAGAATAAAATGTTAATAAATAATAAAACAGTTTTTTATAAGTGAGCTGTGTTATTTTTCAATGGGCCAGTGCTTTCGCTGGAAGGCATCAGCCTGCCTCTGGCCAGGTATTAAATAAAATGAAAGAGTTATTCATTCAACCTGTATACCATCAGGACAGGTTCCCACTAATACTTTCCAGGGGAATGACGTCGTCCTGTTCAGGCTGTGAGCGTCAGTAGGACTGAAAATCTTACCTGGCAATGGTCATTTAGCCCTGGATAAAATATTGGGAGTGCTGCTTTGTATTAAATATGACTAAATAATGGAATATTTTTCACCAACTGGACAAAGTAATCAGGTTAAGTTCAATCAAATGAGTACAACATGTTGAATCTCATCTGGACACAAGCACTCTTTCTTTGTGGTAGTAATAAAACAGTGTTATTGGACACTTGTAAAGCCTTCTTCTGTGTGAGTTTTGTGACAGAATTACAGAAAACAAATGAAGGCCAGATAGGGAGAATAGACATGAAGGAAAAGAAAAAAAAAGAAAACGTTTACAGACTTTTGATTGAAAAAGCAGTGGTGCAACTGATCATTTGAGTTCACAGGACTCCCTGTTGCATGGTGGAGATGGCAGACAGAGGACGGAGCATGAAAAGGCAGGGAGCAAAAAGAGGATGTAAGAGATCAAGAGACTGAACAAGAAAGGAGACAGTGGGAGATAAGGTTAGAGAGACTGACTGATCAGAAAGGCTTTAAATAAAGAGACAGAACGAGAGAGAGAAGGGAAAAAACTTACCTGTGGACCAGGCATACCCTGTTGCCCAGGAGGCCCTGGCTCTCCTTGTGGACCCTGCATATTACAAAGAAAACAAAACTGAGTATGCAAATATTTCATTTATTCATCCAGCTGTGCGCTTTATTATACACAACTAACCATGTAAGAATAACAATATTGCAGGAGAAACTGGATACTTAAGATTATTACAGTCAAATAACAATATGATTCATTCAAAGTACAAGAAGGAGCGAACCTTACAACGTTATAAGGTACAAGACTAACTGGAATGGTGATGAGTTGTTTGGCATTCCTGTTGGGATTTAGTGTGTCACAACTCAAACACATAAAAACAAAAGAAGAGACACATGTGAAATTTATACCAGCTGTTACAACAAACACAGAATAAAGAGGCTCTGTTCATAGTATTCTAAGTGGCCTGACAGTGCATCCGACGGAGTCACTCCAGTCAATGTTCTTTTCTGCTGCTGCTCTAAAAACACCCATATGATAGAGAATTTTGTGTGCACCATAAATGTTTAGAAACCCTTAAGGGTGCTCTACTATAGTGGTAATTTCAATTTTCTTCTTTGATTTTTAGAATGTTGAGATCAAGACTAACTTTCAAGACATTAATGAGAAACACACTGGATGCCTATTGTTCTATACTCCTCTTCAGCTGCTTGTTTCTTTGCCTTTTTGACTCAGTGACCACAAATAACATGTGGGCTTGTTCCATAGCCTTGACCAGTGATCTGGAAACCTCATTCACACATCCCACAGGAAGATCTTTGATGGGACCAGTCACATACAGACTTTTCTGTTTAATCCTTTACTAATGCTTAAGGACCCCTCAGTCTCCGGACACGATAGTCTATGGTAGAAATTCTAAGAGGCATGATATGCCACTCCTTGCTACTGACTGCAATGTCTGGTCAGCAAAACGGCCATGACCATAAACAGTAAAAAAGAAAGACGTAGCTTCCTGGTCGTAAAAATGAAGCCAATGTGGAAGTGCCTAAAAATCTATCTGAACACCACCAGATGGAAATAGCCGTAGTTGCAAAAAGACTTCCGGTCCTATAGAAGTCTATGGGAAAAAGGCTTTCTTTCTTGACCTCTGTAAACACTTTGCTACTGAGTTCATGGTCTTAGTCACTCATTTTGGGTCATACTGAATAAAAGATTTTTCTATTTTGTAAATCTTCGTCATACCATGTTTCAAACAAGAGGATTAGCTCTGTTATTGGCTAATCACAGTCCCAAGCCATTACCCAGTGAGCAAACAGTTTCACAGCCAGACCTGCCCCTTCTCGTCCCATCTGGTTTCTTGCAAACAAGATGGCGACGGCGGAAACGCTCATCTCGAGGCTTCAAAACGGGACATCAGAAACCAACAGGTGACGTCATGGTAGCTACGTCCATCTTTTATGGACGTAGGAGTGGCTATGATCTTGATTCTTCTAATATTACACTTTAATATGAATAAAACATGGATACTTCTTACCATGTTTCCCTTGGGACCAGGTTGCCCATCAAGACCAGGAAGACCCTAAGGAGATCAGCATTTGACAATATTGAAGAAGAAGCACATCATAAGTAGTTTGAGGATTAATTGATGAGGAGTAACTGTACTTACATGCTGTCCTGCAGGGCCAGGAGAACCGCGGGGGCCAAGCAAACCTCTAGGACCCTGTGTTTTAAAAAAATATATATAAGCTGAAGAAAATCACATAACATGATGCATAAACATATATTCCTTGTGTTATTATTATTATTTTAAACTTTGCAATGTATCTGTGATTTAGCACACATTAAATGCACATCCTATGACATTAATGTTCTATGATTTCCTTGTATACGTAAAATACTGACCTCATGTGGCTATATATGGAAACTGCAGGCACAGGATGAGCATGAGACATACTTCTCATGCCAAATTCTAAACTTATGCACTTAAAATCAGCACATTTAGTTTTTCAACTTATTGACAGCGGATGATGAAATTCTGTGCAACTGCCTCTTTAAAAGGATTGTGCTATTTTTTGGGTATGACAGGAAGCAAACTATTTCTCTTTCAATTCTATGCTCCATTTGAAGTGCACTGGGCAGAATATGTCAGTTTCTCGACAGTAATGACTGAAAAACACATTCCATGGTGCTATTTGCTGATCTGTTATGCAAAGCCTTTCTGCCTTGGCAAGGTCAAGAATACAATGGTAATGGCCCTTCCCAGACAGGAATGTCATTATAGCTGCAGGAAAGAGTGATTGCAGTTTAAGTTAGTTCAAAAATGAATGTTGAGGAATAAACTGAGAGGATGAGGACCGTCATAGTGTGGGAATGAAGCACATTGTGGCTGTATTTTCGTCATATTCTAATGTTTGACATGACACACTCTATAATCTTATTTTATCAGCTGACAATAAATGTACTTACCATCTCTCCAGCCACACCTCTCTGTCCAACCTGGCCATCTTCACCCTTTGGTTAGAAAGAACAATAGTGGGTTATTAACAGATGTAGTGAAATTTGGAAAACAAATACAAACATGACAAGATAGATGGTGAATAAAGTGCTCAGTACTTACTCTTGGGCCATCCTCTCCTGGGGGTCCTGGAGGACCTGTAGGGCCCTGTTCTCCCTGGGGACAAAGATCACAGAACCGTAACATCAACAAACACTGGGATGTTAGGGTAAAAAAAAAAGTCTCTGCAGCTAAGAGAAAAAAAAAAAAAAATCCTTTCATTAAAAAAAGGAATGATATGGGTCAAAAATTTAGAAAACACAGAAGATGCTGTAAAAAAGAACAACAAAAATGGGCAATAAAACTGCCTTTAATCTACAGTAAGCACAGTCACCACAACTGGCATGGACCTATATGGTTTCCACTATTTATATACTGTATAAGGACTGACCTTGTAATTACTTAGTATAGGATAAGACATGAAACCCCGTCTAGAAATACCCCTCTGTGATCTTTGTCCTCTCTTTCTGGGCTCTCTATATAGTCCAAGTTCCACAAACACTACACTCAGCACTCTTCATCTGCCTCCAGGCCTGGTTAAAGGCAGCCCAAGTGGTTTTTGAGTTAGTCCCATCTCTCACAACTGGGTCAAATGTCCCAATGAGTTCCACTGGTTCAGAATTACCTCTGTCAACACCAGAGTGTACATGACTTGGATAGAGTGGCCTTTAAATGACAAATCAGCAGTGATTTGTCGTTCAGGAGCAGTGAGTCTGATCATAAGTATCTCGTTCTAGAAATGACAGACTCTGGGATTTTTTTTTCCTTTGGAGACAGATAGAAGTCTTGAATGATGTCTGTCCTCTGGCTTTGTACATTCAACAAGCCGCACATTTCCTCTCTCCATACTCACTCTATGTCCCTTCTCTCCAGGAAGACCAGGGAGGCCGTCAAAACCTCGATCACCCTGAAAAAGCATGGCAACAAATGGTAAGCCGTATCAGTTGGAATAGCAAGTATCACCTTGAAGATGCAGTGAATCCCAAACAATGTTTCAAATGCAGCCTATTTATTGAAAAATCCAGTTTACCTTGGCTCCTGCTTCTCCTGGCATTCCTCGTGCACCATCAGCTCCATTTCGACCCTGGAGAACATGCAGATATCACGTAAGATTCCATGGAAATCACATTAGAAAATATTCAGTTATTGTGGATAGTTGCAGAAAATAAACAAGGGGAAGATGCTTTAATTTTTCTAACTACTTCATACTTAAATAAACATTTGGGTTTAAACAACACACACAGACAATTATTGGGTGCAGCTGAATTATTTGAAATAGGGCCATGCCTGAAACAAAACAGACTCTTCTCTCTGGTAACTGTAGCACAGATCTATGTGCTGTTGATATTCTATTAAATATGAGGAATTTAAACTCATTCTTCTGTTGCAATACAGCATTGCTCTGGAGAGGATTAATCAATAAAAATGTTAAAGTATCAAGACCTCCCATTAAGTCTGTTTGGAAAGTACTCTCACCCTTTTTCCTGGTTTCCCTGGTGGACCAGCTGAGCCTTGAAGACCTCTGGGTCCCTGTGGAGAAGATATAGAAATGTTTCAATGAAACAACAATAACGTCAATAATAAATCAAACACCATCATTAAAGCTACAGTAGAGAAAATTACAAAAAAAAAGAGTGGTGTGCAAATCAAGAAGATAATTAACAAAAAAATCTGTTATTAAAGTTTTTAAGAAATGATAAGATATAGGATACTCATCTTACCTGTGGCCCAGCTTCACCACTGTCACCTTTAAGTCCAGGAGCACCAGGTCCTCCCTATTAAAAAATATAAACAGAGACACAAACACACACATAAACACCGATTTAGTGAATGAACATGTCTTCAGTGAAGCCAGATATTTTGTTATCTCATTATTTCACTGGGAAATCAGTATAATCCAGGTTGGACTAGAAACTAAAGCGAACCTAAATGCACAAAATGTAACATTTTGATGACAGCACTGGTCATATGGAAGACACAACCAAGACAAAAAAAATCACAAGTAAGTCATTTGCAATAATTCAAAATAGATAAATATTGATGAAATCAAATCGAAACTGATGGTACTGTGTGTGTGTATGAGTGAGTGCATAGATTTGTGGGTACATGGAAAGAAACAATAAGTTATGCAAGTTGAATGATGGACAAAAAGAAGTTCAAATCATTTAATGTACTTCTCAAGTATAAAATTAATGAATGAATGTTGACTAATAGTGTGTTTATTTGTAACTGGGCATTAAACAGCACTTACCAAAGGACCAGATCGTCCTGCCATGCCCGCTGGCCCTGGAGGACCTCTCACTGCTAGCTGTGGATCAGACAAAAGAAACCTATAAACAACTGGTCACTAAGTATGGAGGCACTCTTGCATTCATGTCCACATCAGCAGGTACACTTACATATATACACAAATTATATGTCCTCTTCATGAACAAGATGTTAGGCTATCTATCTATCTATCTGTCTGTCTGTCTGTCTACCAAATACTTTGCTTGCATTATTAATATTGAATCAACAATGCATGCAAAAAGCTACAGAACCACATTCATTGAACTAACAGGTTTTGATATAATGGTTTGGCAAATATTAAAAAAACACTAATAAAAAGTCTCCCTTTTAGCCTCTATAAGACATTGAACCTTACAGAGTGCAAACTTTACTTTGTTCTTGTTCATGGTTTACCACTCTGCTCATGGTTGACCACAGCATTGTACTGCCAAAAAAGCTGTCTGGAATTTATTCGCAGTCTGATTACTGAATGAAATACATTGCTATTTCAAAGAATGCTAGTTATGCTAGCATGCTATACCAAGAATGAATCATAAAAACTAGTTAGCATTTTCTTTTTCAGGAAAATAAAGGAATACAGAAGTACTGAAGAGCATTTTAAGTTTGAGAATAGGCTTTGAATAATTACAGTTTGTAACTATAATTCACTTTCAGAACATTCTGGGCCTTTTGGTTTTTTTCCATCATTAGACCAAACCTTTGGCATAAAAGACAAATATAGAAAGGTGACAAGTGCTTTCTAGACATTACTAAACTCCAGTTTTGGCAGCCCTCCAACTCCGCACAATGTGTTAATATATAGTATTTGTGCAACACTTAACGATCTCCATGTGTTCAACCTGTTTTTCAACAGTGTTATGGCTGTCTGGACCCCTGAGTGGGTGTGAACATCTGTGGTGGATTTATATACTACCCAACATGACACAGGTCCATAGCTTGGAGTTTAGACTAAATAGTGAATAGTGATTTCTTCTCTCACTATTTACTATAATTTCTGTCATTTAATGGAAATTTTCGGGTTCATTATTTTAGGGGTCTACTAGAATAGGCTTAGAATCAGACCTGAGATCAGGTTAAGCCCGACCCAAACTCACAACTTATCAACTACGCCTACCAGTCCTGGTGTCCAATTCTTCCCCATAAAAAGAGATACATTACTAGAAAAAAACCTGATATTCCTAATGTAGGGAATATATCACTTCTGTGTTGCCTATTCCCTTTGTCCTAGAAAACTGCCCTCCAATGGCAGGGATGATATGTGTTGCTATTTGAAACCATAATTAAAAACACATGCCTTTGACCTAAGGTGTCCCTTGAGGGTCAGTCCCCTTCCAGTTAACCTGTAGGTGCTCCTATGGGCTACTTCATTCTCAACAACAACCAATCATATTTAATTAACTAGCTCTATCATCTATTGATAAAAATCTCTCCTATAGAGTAGATATATCACCTAGAAAATTAGGCCAGATTTTGGGACCTTATAACAAAATGGGTTTTGTAAAAACTGACTCATTCTTTTGTGTCAAGTGGACTTCTAACAGGACTTCTAAAGGAACAGCTTCAAAATTCAGCCACACAAGTTTTTAGCAAAACTAAAAGGTAGGGGCACATGGGCCAAGTTCTTAAGTCTACACTGCTTTCTAAGAAGCCACATAATTGATTTTAAAGTCTTATCACTTTTCACTCTTTAAATCTATACATGGAAATGGCCATAAACATATTGCATTATATGTTAGAGCAACACAACCCTGTGAGATCTCTCAAACAAGGTGAAGCCTTTAGGCTGATAGTCTTTCATTGCAGTTTATAAATCCTGAATAAATCTCGAGGTCCTAGGATAATCGTATTATTACTTTTCTTTTTTAATGTTTTTATTACTTTGCTATTTTTGTGTATTTATCAACAGATTAATGTCTGTCCATTCAGCCCTTTTCAACTGTCCTGTTTTAACAATTGTTCTATAGTTAAACAGTTAAGTCCATAAGTTTTTGGACAATGAGACATTTTTTTGTAATTTTGCCTTTGTACATCACCATAGTGGATTTTAAAACAAGCAATCAAGATATGATTAGAGTGCAGACTTTAGCTTTAATTGAAGGGACTTAACAAAAGTACTGCATTAACTCTTTAGGAATTATTGGCGTCTTTACACGTAGTCCCCCATTTTCAGAGGCTCAAAAGACAAACTAACATAATTTTAAATATGTAACTTGAGTTTTTAATTTTTGAATGAAAATCCTTTGCAGTCAGTGATTTCCTGAATTCTTGAACCCTTGGAGATCACCAAATGTTGTGTTTCCTTCCTTGAGATGCTCTGCCAAGTGTGTACTGGACCTGACTTCAGTTGCTGCTTTTTTGTGGGGCTCTCTCCCTTCAGTTTTATCTTCAGTAACCAAAAAGGATGCTGCTGTGTGGAGATGAAGTGACTGACTTGACCATTGAAGAATATCCCATTTCCTTGTCTTGAGAAACTCTTGGGTTGCCTTTGCAGTATGCTTTGGGCCATTATCCATTTGCACATGTTTTGCAGCATTTGGCTGAATCTGAGTAGAGAGTATAGCCCTGTACACCTCAGAATTCATCCTGCTACTTCTATCAGCAGTCACATCATAAACACTAGTTGCCCCATTCCACTGGCAGCCATAGATGTCTATGCCACATCTTTGCCTCCACAACGTTTGGCAGATGATATGTCTCTGATCATGACCTGTTCCTTTCCTTCTAAATACGTTTCTCTTCCCACCATATTGGTACAAGTTAATTTTAGTAACTCTGGGGTCATGTTTACCACTGATACTTACCCTAGCCTGAGACAGGATGGCTTGAGCCTGAGCTTCTTGGGCTGTAATCACAGGTCCCTTGTGTGCTTCGCCACCTGCACGGAACTGTCAGTCACAAAAGAAAGAAATATAATTAAAAACAAATTTACTTGTTTTGTTTTTACAGAGTGACATATCTAATGGTCATCCCTGGTGAGTGTGTTCAAATCTTTGCTGTGTTCTGGTAAACCTGTAAAACCCCTTACACACACCACAGTCAAATATCTGTTGCCTAGCCTTTATGGCCTCAGTCACTGGTTCTACTCCATTGCACCGGCTGACATTTACAAGGTAAGTGACTTGTAACCCAAAGAAAATAAGGCTGCAATCCTTTGGCCTACTGGTGATGCAATGAGGTAAACTTACTAAATGTAGCAAGTTCACGGGCTAGTGCCTGACATGAAAGGTGTGCAGTATGTGAGGGAAACAAGAAAGACAACCCAGTGGAAAGCAGTAGGACTTACTGGAAGCATTAGAATGGTCCCCGAAGGCCCAGGAACACCGTCTGAACCAGGAATACCAGGACGCCCAGGAGGACCCTGGAGAATCACAGTAGAGAGCAGAAGTCAACAACCAAACTAAAGTAAACAAAATGCCAATTATCTGCAATGCTGCTATTCAAAATATATTGGTATACAGAACTGCAGTTAACTAACACCCCACCCCCCAAATTATTCAATTCAAATCAGCCAGTGTTTAATAAACTTGTAAACATGCAACACTGCTACGAACAACTAGG
>VVAS01028420.1:11757-24713 GCA_015103295.1 Ptychochromis oligacanthus
AGAGGGAAAAGACAGCATGACAGCATGTGAAATTTACTAATATTCTTCTGTTCTGGCTGAACTTGAAGCCCGACTCATTACAGCTTAACTGATATCCCCGTTAGTGTTGTTCTAACAACATCCTACTTAATGTTGCTCCAGGACCATCACTGCAACTGACCAACACATTGTTGTGAATTCATAGCTTTGCCACTAGGGGGAAAAAAGAAGGGTTGTGGGATAAATCTGCCTTCAGTGCTTTTTGCCTGAACCACTTACAACAGAAATGGAAGTCAGGCATGGTGATATAAAGAGCAGCAACTTCAGTGTGACCTTTGAGACTGGAATTTGTGTCCTGTGTAAAACCAAAATCAATCCTGAGTAATTAATTTTAGACTTGATTGGCTTATTTAGTTTTTCAGCATTATTGTCAGTTTTCTGCTGCAGTTTGTCTAGATTTTGCACAAAAAAAACCAAAACACGATGCGTCCCATCAGTGGATGCACAGTAGTACACGACACACCCACTTTTCATAAATCATCCCATCTGACCCCAGTTTTACACTGCTTTAAGGTTACAGTAAGGTATTTAATGTAACCTGGGGCAGTGTCATCAGCCAGTTGCATTGATGGTCCAGGAGCAACATTTATTATGATGTTGCAGAAACAATACCAGCATGTAGATGTCAGATCATGCCACTTATTTCAGTCCACGTTCATCTTCCAGGTAAGGTTTACACATATGCTTAATAACTTTCACCTTCAGCTTTGTGCCCCAAAAAACACTAAACACCTACTGTCATTCTGAGTGTGGTACACTATCCCTACCTGGCTCCAGGAGTGTTCATGGACTGATTCTGCATCAGCCGCCTCCTTTCCTTCTCCAACTCTGCCAGGATCGCCACCCGGGCCTTGTTCGGGAAGGCTGCATGAAAGAGAGACAGAGTTGTGAGGGACGGCTAATAATGGACAATATTTTGAGTGAATACAGATGACCAGGTTAACAACAACGTAACTGTGACAGCCAATATTAAATTATCAATAAAGATTCAACCAAACAATGTTTTAACAGATTTACCAGTTAATTCTTACCTTACAGTGCAAACTGTGTAGGGATCAAAGCCATTTTTTTTTTTTTAGTACCACCTTATTTATCAGTAGATTTACTACAAACCATAGTTTAAAAATTACAAAAAATTCCTGGAGACTCAGGTGGGACGAGAGAAGGGGGCTTTTTCAGGGGATCCAGAGCTGACAGCTACGCCCCTGCAGTCAACCAGCAGCTGAAACAGTCTGAAAAACACAAAGAACTTCAACAAGGACCCACAACTAATGCATTACCTTGTCCTGGAGGATTAGTAGCCATCTCAGAGAGTCGGAAAGGTCAGCAATGGATACCAAAAACAAAAAAACAAAGAACAAAACAGATTAATGGCTTAAATAGTTGGTGTTTCCTTCACGCAGCGATTGTTTCAGCGCCGCTGGAAACCGGACAGCCTTAAAGTCCTCCGCGATGATTAATATAAGTTACAGCTTAACAGAACAGGTTACACAGAAGGACTTGCTGGTGGACACCTCTGTAACAGTAGCTGAAAGTTTAAAAAATAACGATAAAACTGTCGATTGTACGCGTGTGCTTCACCGCATTTCGTTTCTTGAAACCGTTTCCCAGTCAGACTGTAAATGAAAGAGGTCTCACTCTGCCTTTATTTCAGGGTAAAAAAAAAAAGCCGTGATCGTCTGCCAAAAAGTGATTATTTAAAGTGTTGTGAATGGCTCGTTGACCTATAATCTGTCAAACAAATCATGAATGATATCGAGTCATTTGAGAGAACACTCCCGTCAGAAGGCAGAAGCTGCACTCAGTTTTTGGCAAAGTGACTTTTATATATCCTTTATTTATCCAGGTAAAAAGTCTCTTTGGGATTCAAAGTGTCTTCTTCAAGACACATCTGGCCAAGAAGGCAGCAGAAATTGTAACAAATATAACATTTCTATAAAGATATTTTAAGTGGTCAAAAAGGACACACAGAGTAGGTGCAACAATGCAGAGTCATAAGGATACTTACAAAACAGGTCATTTCTTTGTCCTATATAAAAACCCCTTCGTAAATCCTGCTGACTGCAGCCTATTTACCAATATAAGCAAAGATATTAGACATAAAAGACACAGAAACATGAGAAATCACTTTCTCTCATGACACCAGCACAAGGGGCTTGTTACAAAAAAATAAATAAATACATACATATCTTTTAAACGAATGATGATATGACAAACGAAGTATTAAGACAAATAATAATAATAATAATAATAATAGATAGATAGTGATCATTGTGTATAGTTATTTAAAAATACAAGATACAAAAAATGGACATAAAAATAAAAGATAGCAAACAGTTGAATTAAATGTAAAAAAAAACAGACAAACACAGTTTTTATTGATATATATTTTTTTACTCCTGATGTCCTGTTTAAAGATCAGTACATGTGTGCTGCATATTTAGCATTGACTGTGGGAACACCAGTTTAATAAAGTCTTTCAAACATTATATTATAAACGTTATACTCAAACATATATATATATGAAAACATACTGTAGTAAATCTGTTTAGATATCCTCTCAATAGACGATCTTTTGAGTTTCACAGGCCACTTGTTGTCACGTGACTGATATGTTTACATCCGGGTTCTTGCTGTTTAATTTCCGGAACTGCGCAGTAGGAGTCAGCTGACAGTTGTGGTCAAGCAGCGGGTGTAACATCCCAACTGAAGAGACCCTGAACGGAGGAGGAGAAAAAAACCAGCCTCCTTCTACCTCCAGAACTCTAACGGCCGCGGAGAAACGGACAGCCGTTACCCTCTCCGATCCACGGCCACGTCTTCCCGCCTTCCGCACGATGAGTGTCGGCGCTCCGAGAGGCCTGGCCAGCTCGGGGCAGAAACCCATCACGGAGATCCTTCACCCGCTGTCCGCCGCCGAGGAGCCGCTCTCCCCGGGGCCAGATGTCACCGTCAGCGTCGGAGGGGACAAGGTGGGATCTGCTGGGGCTTTACCGAACGGTGGGGGATGGAAAGAAGATAGTTAACTATACAAAACTCCCTTGATTAACCCATTTTAAGGCTGACGCCAGTCTTTACCATCCATCTGATAAGTAGGAAAAAAGATGCAAGTTTAAAGAGGAAACTGTAAAAAAGAAAAATGTGTTTGCAGTTGAGGTTTTAGAGCACATGGCTGGAGGTCAATTCAGTCAATTCAGCTAGTTACATGTTGTTGTTTTTTTTTTAAATTGAAGTTCTTGTTATCTCAGTGTTATCTAGTTTGAGTATCTTCACCAACTAATAGGCACAAACAAAACTGTTTTACCATGAGGGTTGTGTTGACAATACCCTGACACCAGTTTGCATATTTTTCATACTTTTCATACTGCAGAAAAGTGCATGACATCCATCTTGACCCTGTTGAGCTGAGTAAACAAAGATGGGCAATCCAGACACATCACATGGCTTTTATTCTCCCATTTTTTTTTTGTTTTTTTTTTCTTTTCACTGTAGTAGCAACTGTAGCAACCACTTTGGTACTGCGGTTAATTATTGCCTACAGGAGATGCTGTAAGACTTCCAGGGAAGTTACTTGGCATCATTATGGTTATGGCTTTTTCTTATACCTGATTACCCAGGCCGGATGGGTCTGGTTCCACTCAAATCATTCGTCAACTCATTTCAACGAAATTCCGTGGAAATGCCAAGGGCTTGAGAACAGGTTTATTATCATTTTATTTAGATACTTATTCTATCACATACCCCTCTATTCCTCTTAGGATCCAGTACTAAGGTGACCACAGTAATGTTAAACAACCACATCACGTTGCAGACCGGTGGCTAAGGGTGCTGTTAGTTCCTTAAAGACTGAGTAGGGAACAAAGGTCACAATAACCTTTCAGCATATTGCAGCTCAGGTGGTCTGAGAGGGAACTAGACTCCTGCACCTCCTCTGCGGTCTGTCTTCAGGCTTTACAAAATCTAGTCCACAATGGGAGACTTTGGCCAGTCACGGGTCATTTCAGACCAGATCAGGTGAGCAGTATAAAGAGCAAAATAGGTTTGATCGACTCTTTCAGTTGCCATGTCAAAGTGCCTTTGGGAAAAACTAGAAACATACATGCACATCCACACCAAAAAGACTGGCGTGCAATAAACGGATAAAACGTTAAGATACTGTACTTCAAATTAAAGCTCCCCATGCGTCTGTCGGTCTGTGTATGCATGCACCAGATTTATCCAAAAATTGGTATTGACTTATTTTTAGTAAGCATGTGCCCATGTTGGTCTCCTGGGAGGGGATAAAGTTGGTGCTAGATAGGATCAGTTGCTTAATAACTGTAATAATTGCGTTATAGAGATTAAATTGTACGGAAAAGTGAAAACACATTTAAATGTGCAGATTTGCTGCTTGTCTTTTCAGTATTTTTGATCATTTAGAGGTTTGGGCTGTTGCGAGGACAAAGCAAGAGCTTAGGTAGTGTCACTCTGACGTCTGAGGCCCGATTTGTGCTTGGAATCAGATGGTTTTGGAAATTTTTTTTAAGTCTAGCTGCAGAAAAGCAGTTTGAAAAAGTCATTGCACAAGCAAACTTGGTAAATTCCCAAGTGACACAATTACCCACCTTGTGACCATTACAGCAAAACAACCAGTCACAGTTATGTCGTGAAACAATGCATAATGGTTTACAAGTTTGTACTTTAGGTATGACTGTAATGTTTAAAATATGTAAACATGTCCTTAAGCAGCAGTTTGTGTCACAGTAGGAAAAGCGTAGGTGTAAATACTACATTGATGATAGTGATGTTTAAATTCCATTTAGTGCCTGGGTGAGACACTTTATGTTTTTAGTAACACCTGTGCTCAGTGACAGTACTGACTGTCACAAATATCTCTCAGCTCTGCTGTGTCTGTTAAACAGATGAGTATACATTTTTTCTGATTCCTTCTCGCCGTCTGTCTGTGCTGGGCTCTCCCTGTTGCTTATTCACATCGGTGCAATGCAATGCAATTATCTGAACTGTGATTACCAAAGCAGGTTAGCGCCACAGTGTTACAAAAAGGGCACTTACAGTGTCAGCACACTGTGTGTGTGTGTTTCCCTGTGTGCACAGCGAAGAGTGAAAGTCGTATGAAGAAACTGTGTGTGGAAGCACTTCTTTTGACACTGACTGAACTAGAAAGCCCATTAGAAAAGGTGATTGTGGTTGAACATTAGCTTCTCACACAAAGAAAGTAGTTCCTTTTCTCACGCGATGCCAGGGAGGATTCTGACAGCCAGTGAGATGTGTTGCTAGAAGTTCAGATAAAATCAAATGTGGCAGGACAGAGTTGTGGTGACAGATTTGTTTGGTAGTTTTATGTAAAGAACCAGTTTTGATGATGCAGCTCTGCTGCTGCCTCACAGGTTTTCTGCCCCTCTGTTGAACTGCTGCTTGTTTGTCAAATGAAACTGAGTAACATAATATTATTAAACAGCATCTTGAAAGAGAAAATCAGCTGCATAATTTTTTTTTTATGATAATGAGTCCAAATCCAAAGGCTACTCTCTTCATTTGAGAAGACACTCTGCAGAGCCTCCACTGTTGTTCACTTATTTACATTTCTATGGCTTGTTTTAGCACCCTTGCTGTCTCTGGGAAATTTGTTGTGTGGTCTGCCAAAAAAAGAGATGGGGTACAGTATCTACAAAAACAAGATTTAATTAAGTTTTAAAAAGTCCTTATGCCAGTTGTCCATATTGGAACAGTTTATTTTATGTTGTTTCCAGATAATTAAAATGATCCTTTTGGTTGATAGATCCAATGCACAGTTTCTGGTTCCACCATGGATATTTTCACACCTGGTATACATGTTTCCGGACAGGGTTTCAAATCTATAATAAGAATACATGACAGTTTTTCAGTAATATCCGTCCAAAACTGCATAAAAAGAGAATAATAGAACAGCACATGCATTAAGATGCCCTCAACAAATCTGTGCCAACATAATTTTAATTATTCATGATCAGTTTTCTCCAACATACAGGGTGTGATATAGGCCCTGTGCATTATGGGATATTTATGTACTGTTTTTGAGTATCCCATGTCGTTGTGCTGCAGTCATGGCACAACAGCCCTATACATTAATGAGACTGCATCTCATCTGCTATCAGCACCCATTAGTTTGTCTTCTAAGTCAAAAGCCCTTAGAAAGTAATGACTTTATAATGGATTGTAATTGAAGATAAGATAAAAATTCTCAATATTGCAGCCCAAGCTCTGTTTTCATTTCTCATTTCTCTCCCTTCATCCATCATTCAATTAGAAAGATGGTGTAGGAGATGTAGGATGTATGTGCAGCCCTAACAAGAGCCCCACTGACGGAGAGAAAGAATTGCATCAGCATCACAATCTGTGTATCTAGCTCTTTGTTTGCAGATTTTCCCACTGCAGTGTCTGTATTTTGGTGTCATGCGGGTGTCGTTATCTGTCCACGCAGGAGTTGGGGCTGACCAATGGCACGCCGGTTGAGACGCCAAGTCCCGCTTCTGCATCCTTGCTGTTTAACAGGCTGCAGCTGGACGATGACTTGGACGCAGACGGTCGGGACCCCTATGCTTCCACAGAAACCCACGACCTTTTCGTCACTGTTGACGACCCAAAGAAGCACGTCTCCACCATGGAGACCTACATCACCTACAGAGTCTCCACCAAGGTTTGCTACAAGCTGGTGTCATGATAACACTCTCTGCTTGGTTTTCTATTGATAATAGGTGTTTAATTAAGCTTCTGTTTAGTAGAACTATAGTGGTTTTCTTGTGTATTTTATTCCATCTGCATTTAATGACAGTGCAGAGCTTTACTGCAGCAGCAGCAGCTGGAGCTTTGTCTTACCTTGTAAAATCCTGTGCTCCAATGTTAAAGCACTAAGTTAATATTAAATTAGAAAAAAATGTACCAGTAAAGAAGCTGTAAGTTAAAGGTACCCTGTGGAGTTTTTGACTTTTAGAGTATTGTTTTTATGATTGTGTAGGAGTGCAGCAGCTGGATCTTTCCTTTGCCTGGTCATTCATTCAACCTTGATCGAGTCTAAGAAGCCTTTCCCCTTTTTTTACTTACTTTTCCACGTCTCTTTTAATATCTGGTTGCTGTTGTTAAACTCCAGTTAAAAGCCCCAGAAGCATGGATGCTGACGATACAATGATTTACAGGTACATTGCCTGGAGTTGCCACACTTCGTTATAATTGGAATAGGAAGAAGCAACAGCAACAGCAACAGTAGACAAGACAATGTTGCCACTTATAGGCAAAGAAACCTGTAGTCTTTACAATTTCCATTGTAAAGAAGACACAGACACCAAATTCTACACATACACAGTGAAACGGTGAATCAAATTAATTAGTACATCATATTAAAGAAACTTACTAGAATTGTCAGTCGGATTGCATCATCCGGTTTATTTTCTGGCTGTCGTCAATATACAGATTTAAAAGTAGGTCTCCCCAGTATATTAAGCAAAACATATTAACACACAGAATATTATGATTTGGAAGCTATTTGTACATAATTATCATTGCTGAAGCTGTTGTAAGCTCTAAGGAGTTACAGTGTATGTGGAATATTCTATCTGCAAAGAGTTTGGGGGTTCAGGTTATTGCTCTGTGGTCAGCATGGCACTATTAGATAATAATCCACTTGTATCCCAATAAATCAGAATGGATCCCATCTCGGATCTCTTAACCTTTCCTGGAAAATGATATTCCACATGGGAGATTCTGTAACGGGTGGATTCTCTGTTCCACCTGGTTAGGGAAGCAGGATAGTCACAGTCCAGTGTATAGTTTGTTCTGACCTGAGAGAACTTTTTAGGCTTTTTCAGCACCTAATGAAAGAAACAGATTCAAAGGGAGACATGTCCAAGGGATGAGCGTCATCATGATGAAAGTATGTAGTTCAGTTTGGAGGCTGACATGAACACAAAGTGTTAACAGAGAGTGTGTGGGGTGGGATGAGGAGCAACCTTTGACCCTTGATTTTAAAAGAGACAGAATATATTTGTGTGTGTGTGCACTGCCACCTGTGAGTCCTAAATGTTTTTCCTATTTATTGCTTTTTTTAAAGTAAATTAATCAATAAGTAAACCATTACAAAATAACTCAGTAACAGTGTAAAGTTAACTCAGCCACCACAGGTTATGTCCATGGACCTCTTTGATTTTGCCACCTTGTCATATACTGGATTTCTCTAGCTCTTCATTCTTTTATTATGGCTTGAGAGAAATTCAGGATTTGCTGCCCCCCCCCCCAATTACACCATTGGGTTAGAAATGTTATTTACTTGGTACTTCAATTACTATGTCCTCCTTTGTAGCACAACAAATGCGTGTGTGTGTTCTTCTACAGACGACACGGATAGAGTTTGATCTGCCGGAGTACTCCGTTCGGCGGCGTTACCAGGACTTTGACTGGCTGAGGATGAAGTTGGAGGAGAGCCAGCCGACCCACCTCATCCCAGTAGGTCACACGATCTTTGTTGCACCCAGCTGTGCCGCTTTCCAATTAGAAACCTCTCACACTCTCTTCTGCGCCCCCATCTCTTCCCTAACCTGCCTTCGTCTCCTTGTCTCCAGCCGTTGCCAGAGAAGTTTGTGATGAAGGGCGTGGTGGATCGTTTTTCGGAGGAGTTTGTTGAGACGAGGATGAAGGCTCTGGACAAGTTCCTGAAGCGAGTTGCAGACCACCCCGTCCTCTCCTTCAACCCACATCTAAATGCTTTCCTGTCTGCCAAGGTAAGACTGCTACATCTCTAAGTCAGCCATAAAGAAAAATAGTCCCACTAATATATGAATATAGGACAAAAAAAACTCAAAAATCATAAATACTGTTCAGTCATAAATGAAAATCCAAAAGATTAAACCACAAAATACACAGCCTTTACTTCCTTGTATCTGTGTGTATTTTCTTCATCAGTCACATATTTTGTCTCTTAGACAAGTCTTTATTGATCCTTCTGGGGGAAATGAGGGAACTCGAGGGCATCCTCTGCCAAGGCCAATACCCTAAATTGATCTGGATCAGCACCAATGTCACAGCTTTCCACCAATTTTCATGAAATTCAGCATGGTAGATTTGCATAATATTAAAGACTAATTGCTCCCACATTTAGGAAGTAGAAGAAATAAATAAACAAATGGTTGAGCTGTGGAATCTTCTAAACATGCAGGTGGAAGTTCCAGCATGTAAAGGAGAGAGAAGAGCAGATTACCATCATATTTTCTTTCCTGTCTTACCTTTTAACGGGACTCTCGACTTCATGTTGTTGTTTGCAGGACCTGAACAAACGTCAGGGTCTGGCCCTGCTGACCAAAGTGGGCGAGTCTGTGAAGCAGGTTGCTGGTGGCTACAAGCTGCGGGCGCGGCCTGCCGAGTTTTGCGCCATGGGAGAATACTTGGACACATTCAGCCAGAAACTGGGAACTATCGACCGTATCGCTCAGAGGATCATCAAAGAGCAATCAGGTATTGGCCTGATGACGTAAATTTAACCATGATGATTCTTCTTCTTCATCCATCCATTTTCTGCTGCTTATTCGTGCCTGGGTCTTGGGGGCAGCAGTCTAAGCGGAGATGCCTTGACCTCCCTCTCATCAGTCACCTCTTCCAGCTTTTCTGGAAGGAAACTGATGCGTTTCCAGGCCAGCAAGGACACATAATCTCTACAGCGCGTCCTGTGTCGCCCTGGGGTCTCCTCCCAGTTGGGCATGCCCGAAATACCTCATGTAGGAGGCGTCCATAGGCATCATTGTGAAATGCCCAAACCGCTTGTAATGGCCTCTTTCGATGTCGATCCTTCATTTTCTTTCAAAAGTCCCCAGCACATTTGCTGTTACTGTACAGCGAGCTGTTCATATAATACTCAACAAATGATCAGATTATTCCACTGTAAATTAAATCAGCAACAAAACCAAATTAATAATACATCATATTAAATAAACTTTAATAGCTGAATAAATAACTGAATCATTTTTGACAAATAAGCCTAAAATACATAAAAGAAGCATTTGTTTTTATCAGATGCTTTTCATTTAAAACTTGTATTATCCATTGCACTGACCCTCACTGTGGAAGGTATGATCCCTGAGATTCACTTTGATGGTATAGAGTTGACTTCTTCACAGTTGCTTCTCCCAAACATGTATTTTAGGCACCACGAAGCAGCACGTACAAACGTTTTGCAGCACAGCCTCAAGGAGTATAGTAGAGCTATTTGTATTTCCACCACTGTGCTTGTGGTTAAGATGAACTTCTTCATCGCTACTTCTCCCAAACATGTATTTTAGGCACCAGGAAGCAACATGTACAAAACGTGTACTGCTTGCTGATTAATGTTCTGTTTTTAGGCCTTCTTGTTGGCAGCTTTTTGTACCATTGCACTTGCTGTTTGCTTATGTCATGTGTAATGGTTCAGTCTGCAGCTGGGTATACAAACAGTGAGTTTTAGGATAAGTTTATCTGTGGTATTGATTGTAGAGGGTGTTTGTTTGAAGAGGAATCCACAGACTTTGGGCCTTGCGTGTTGATAACGGCAGGCCTAACTCATGCATGAAAAATGACTGTGTAAATAGCTGCCACCAGCCACGTGAAATGCTCCTTATCACCATCTGTTCAAGTTGTAGATGTGCGGCCATCACTGGCGGCCTTGTTTCCATGTTGGAGGAGATAAGATGGAAATTCTGGTCACTACAAATGATAAATACCTGTGAGCTGAGTGAGAGCTGATGGAGTCAAAAAAACAACAAATGCCATGCTTGTGCACTTCAGCCAGCAGCCTGGCATTTGGCCATTATCCACTTGTGTGTAATATACAAGTATAGATTTTGAACTGAACATATGGTCCCTGTGAGGAATGAGAGTTTTGCTGTGATTTATTTCCCAGCTCAGCAGCATGTTGTCTAGTGCAGAATATTTACAACTCTGATTTCAGATGTAGTCACAGGGTTCATTAAGAAGTCAGCACTAACCATATTTTTTTACCCTCTCACTCTCCCGCTAGAGTACCTAACAGAGCTACGTGAATACGGCACCGTCTACTCCAGCTGGGCGGGGTCAGAGGAAGAGCTGCAGCGCCCTCTGGAGGGCGTGGCTGGCTGTGTGACGACGTGCTGCGGCGCGCTGGAGGACCTGAGTGAGAACATGATCCAGGACTTCCTGCCTGTACTTAAAGAATACCTTCTCTACATAGAATCAATGAAGGTAAGATGTCAGTGACTCAAAAACAGAGAGCCCCATTTGGGGGTTTCTTTTTTTCTACATACATACAGGTAGATCCAGAAGTATTTAGGCAATGACAATTTGTTTTACAATTTTGCCTCTGTACACCACCACAGTGGATTTTAAAGCAAACAATCAAGATGTGACTGATGTGCAGACTTTCAGCTTGAATTCAAGGGGTGAAACAAAAGTACTGGATTAATTTAGATATTACAGACATTTTTATATAAAGTCCCCCATTTTTATATAAAGTCCCCCATTTTCAGAGGCTCAAAAGTAATTGGGCAGTTGACTGACCAGCAGTTTCACGGCCAAGTGAGGCCTGTTCACTTGTTATTTCATGACAAATAAAGCAAATAAAAGATCTGAATTTGATTTCAAGTGTTGAACTTGCATGAGGTTCAAAGATATGAGGTTCAAAGAGATGATGTTGATGAAGTGAATGAAGCCCATCATTAGGCTCAAAAACTAAAATAAAGCTATCAGAGAGAGGGAGCAAAAACTTTAGGAGTGGCCAAATCAACAATCTGGTACATTCATTAAAAGAGGAAATGCACTGGCCAGCTCAGCAACACCAAAAGGCCTAAAAGACCACAGGAGACAGCTAAAATGCATGATGATAGAATTATTTGCATTGTTAAGAAAAACAGCTTCACAACATCTAACCACGTAAAGAGCACTCTCGAGGTAAGTGTATCATTGTCAGTCTACAATCAAGAAATGCCTTCATGAATGGAAATACAGAGGGTTTACAATAAGTTGCAAACAATTGGTTACACTCAAAAACAAGAAGGCCAGATTAGACTTTGCCAGAAAATATCTAAAAGAGCCTACACAATCCTGAAAAAAAATTCTTTGGACAGATGAAACCAAGATTAACTTCTACCAGAATAATGAAAGAGGAAAGTATAGAGAAGGAGAGAAACAGCTCATGATCTGAAGCATAACACATTATCTGTCAAACATGGTGGAGGCAATGTTATGGCACGGGCATGTATGGCTGCCAGTGGAACAGGGTCCGTAGTGTTTATTGATGATGGGACTGCTGATAGAAGTAGCAGGATGAATTCTGGTGTACAGGGCTATACTTTCTGCTCAGATTCAGTCAAATGCTGCAAAACTGATCACATGGTGTTTCACAGTGCAAATGGATAATGACCCAAAGCACACTGCAAAAACAACCCAGGAGGTTTCTCAAGGCAAAGATATAGGATATTCTTCAGTGGCCAAGTCAGTCCCATGATCTCAACCCAACAGACCATGCTTTTCAGTTACTGAGAACAAAAATAAATGTAGACAGACCCACAAAAAAGCAAGGCGTGGCAGAGCATCTCAAGGGAGGGAACACTGGATTTGGTGATATCCATGGGTTCTAGACTACATGCAGTTATTGGCTATATTTATATTTGTCTCTATAGTTTGTCCAATTTCCTTTGAAAACTGGGATATCTATGTCCCAGTTTTCAGAGTTAAACAGTTAATGAAATACTTAGTTAAACCCCTTCAATTAAATCTAAAAGTCTGCACTTCAACCACGTCTTTATTGATTGAGTTTTAAAATCCAGAGTGGTGTGTATAGAGTCAAACCTACAAAATATGGGTCTAAAAACATATGGACCTAACTAAGTGGAAAAATATGAAAAGAATAACGAAAGGATGCAAACTATGATGCGAGATTTAAATTC